>RXON01002392.1:0-206200 GCA_009667805.1 Leptobrachium leishanense
TCAATGAACTGGAGGCAATGATGGCAGCTGAAAAAGTATATTTAGTGCGGTTACTGAGACATGGTTCAGTGAGAAAAATAACTGGGACATAACAATACCGGGTACTCTTTATATAGAAAGACAGAGAAGGTAGGAAAGGAGGAGGAGTGGCCCTGTATGTGAAAAAACAACATAAAAACGAACCAAATAAAAGTGAGCGAGGTGAACATAGAGTCAGTTTGGGTTACGCTAACATTTGGCAATCATACAGTAGCTCATGTAGGTGTGATCTATAGACCCCCTGGACAAGTAGAAGAGCTAGATAATCTGCTGCTTGAGGAAATAGCCAAAATGGCAATGAAGGGGGAAGTTATTATCATGGGGGACTTTAATTTCCTGATGTGAACTGGAAAACCAAAACTGCTGGGTGCACCAGGAGTACAAATATTCTAAACTCCTACTGGATTATCTCTAACACAAGTAGTTGAGGAGCCGACCCGTAAAGAGGCCATAATTGGATTTAATACTCACAAATGGAGGTTTGGTATCGGACGTTGTTGTAGGTGAAAATTTTGGGATCTAGTGATCACCAGTCAGTATGCTTTAATATAAGAACAGAGATGGAGCCACACCACACAAAAACAAAAGTTTTAGACTTTAAAAAAACAGATTTTTCTAAAATGAGACTTTGTGTGAAGGAGTCATTATCAGACTGGAGGAGTTTAAGGGTGTCCAGGAGAAATGGGATTATTTAAAGAAGCATTATTGAAGGCACAGGCAATTGCATTCGACTTGTTAGCAAAAACAAAAACGGGAAGAAACCACTGTGGTACTCTGCAGAAGTGGCCAAAATAGTGAAGAACAGAAAGACAGCATTCAATAATTATAAAACAACTCAGAGTGAAGAGGATTAGGCAAACCTATAAGATTAGGCAGAAAGAGGCAAAGCAATTTATAAGAGCTTCCAAAGCACACGCAGAAGAGAAAATAGCTCAGTCAGTTAAAAAGGGGGACAAAACATTTTTTAGATACATAAATGAGAAAAGAAAAGTAAAACAAGGATTAGTTAGATTAAAGACGAAGGAAGGTATGTAGAAGAGGATAAAAGTCTCGCTGACTGCCTCAATGAATATTTTTGTTCAGTCTTTGCAGAAGAAAAGGAAGGAAAGGGACCTCAGTTAGGAGGAAACACTAACGAGACAATTACATATCAGTTTACAGAGGAGGAGGTTCTACATCAGCTGTCTAAAGTAAAGACAAATAAATCAATGGGGCCTGATGGGATCCACCCTAAATTATTAAAAGAGCTCAGTGATGTAATAGCAAAACCGTTAACAGATTTATTTAACCAATCCTTGCTAACGGGAGTCGTCCCACAAGACTGGAATTAGCAAATGTTGTGCCCATTCACAAGAAGGGTAGTAGGGAGGAATCTGGGAACTATAGGCCAGTTATTCTTACGTCAGTAGTGGGGAATTAATGGAAACCATGTTAAAGGAAAGGATTGTTGAACATCTAAAAACACATAGATTACAGGATCAGAAACAACATGGGTTTACCTCAGGGAGATCATGCCAAACTAATCTTATTGATTTTTTTGATTGGGTAAAAAAAATTAATAGACACAGGTGGTGCAGTAGACATTGCTTATTTAGATTTCAGTAAGGCTTTTGATACTGTTCCGCATAGAAGGCTTATCAATAAATTGCAATCTTTGAGCTTGGATTCCAATATTGTTGAATGGATTAGGCAGTGGCTGAGTGACAGGCAACAGAGGGTGTGGTAAATGGAGTTTATTCGGCGCATGGTCTTGTTACCAGTGGGGTACCCAGGGGTCAGTACTTGGACCCATTCTATTTAATATTTTTGTTAGTGATATTGCAGAAGGTATTAATGGAAAAGTATGTTTTGCTGATGACACAAAGATTTGCAACAGGGTTAACGTTCCTGGAGGGATCAGCCAAATGACAAATGATTTAGGTAAACTAAAAAAATGGTCGGAGCTGTGGCAATTGAGTTTTAATGTGGATAAGTGCAAGATAATGCACCTGGGACGTAAAAACCCAAGGGCTGAATATAGAATATTTGATACAGTTCTAACCTCAACATCTGAGGAAAAGGATTTAGGGGTTATTATTTCAGAGGATCTAAAGGTAAGTAGTCAATGTAATAGAGCAGCAGGAAATGCTAGCAGAATACTTGGTTGTGTAGGGAGAGGTATTAGCAGTAGGAAAAGGGAAGTGCTCATGCCACTGTACAGAGCATTGGTGAGACCTCACTTGGAGTACTGTGTGCAGTACTGGAGACCGTATCTCCAGAAGGATATAGACATCTTAGAGAGAGTTCAGAGAAGGGCTACTAAAATGGTGTACGGCTTGAAGGAGAAAAGTTACCAAGAAAGGCTTAATGATCTTAACATGTACAGCTTGGAAAAAAGACGAGACAGAGGAGATATGATAGAAACATTTAAATACGTTAAGGGAATCCACAAGGTAGAGGAAGGGAGTTTATTTTAAAGGAAACAAAATAGCAAAACAAGAGGACATAGTCTTAGATTAGAGGGGCAAAGGTTTAAAAGTAACATCAGGAAGCATTATTTTACTGAGCGGGTGGTGGATACATGGAACAGTCTTCCAGTAGAAGTGGTAGAGGCCAAAACAGTAATTGAATTTAAGCAAGCATGGGATAGGCATAAGGCTATCCTAAACAAAAGATAAATCCAGGTCAAGTATCCATGTAACTGGGCAGACTAGATGGGCCGAAAGGTTCTTATCTGCCGACATTTTTCTTTGTTTCTATGTTTCTATGTTTCTAAGTGCATTCACACTGTAACCCTTTTGTGGTATTGTGGAAGAGATCAATGCTGGAGGTTTTGTGAATGCAGAAGACATCCCCGATCTATTCTGTTACGTCAGCATCAGGGGATTGATAACTGCTGATCCAGGACTGATTCATTTTTATAAATGTCAGCCGGTCTACAGAGTCGGTGGACAGACACACTCTTTTGTCTGTGACAAAACCTCCAGTGGCACTGAACGTCCTTTCAGAAAGCACGCTGCATGAAGGGCAACCTAGTAGCTGCATAGCATATTGGCTAAGTTCTGGCCAGTGATCCAATCTCAACACCCAGTAAGCCAGTGGATCATCTGCTGGAAAGGTATCCAGGTCTGCCCTTGCCCCTAGGTAGTCCTGCACCATATGGTGAAGACGCTGGCAATGGGTGCCTACATTTGACGTCCCTGGGCGTCGTGGACTATAAAAAAATAAAAATGCATCAGTCAAGCGGCCCTGGCCTTCACCACTATTCCTCTGATCATCCGCAGCCTCAGAAGCACATGTGTCATCACTTGGTAACCTACCAGTGCCTGGAAAGGTGTTACACAAGTGTCGCTTTAGAGCGTCCTCAAGTTTTTTCATCCTGCGCTCCATCTGTGTGGGCAGGACGAGCTCTGCAACCTTACCCTTGTATCGTGGATCAAGAAGGGTTGCCAACCAGTAATGATCCCTCTCCTTGATAGCACGAATCCTGGGGTCCTTTAGCAGGCTTTGCATTATAAGGGAGCCATGCAGCGTAGGTTGGAGGTGGCATTAGCTTCCGAGTCTTCCTGGTCAATGAGGGTGACCCCGTCGTACACTTCCTCCTCCCAGCCACGCACTAGCCCTTGTGTTTCTGGGTACACGAAACCCTCCCTTGAGGAATCCCCACCTTCAATGCCCCCACTACTTAAATATTCCTCCTCATCCTCCTCCTGTCTGATCTGAGTAGGACCCGCTGGAATGCTGTCTGCGGAAAGACTGGGGCCTTGAGAGCTAGGGAAGGCCTCCTCTTCCTCCCGCTGTTCTGCCTCTAGAGCCACATCTATAATTCCCCGCAGAGTGTGCTCCAGCAGGAACACTAAAGGAATTGTGTCACTGATGCATGCACTGTCCCTGCTCACCATCCTCATTGCCTACTCAAATGGTGACAGTACAGTGCATGAATCCTTGATCATCAGCCACTGCGGGGGGGGAACCAAGTTGACCTGAACCTGTCTTTGTGCCATACTCACACAGGTACTCGTTGATGGCCATCTGCTGCTAGTGCAGACGCTGCAGCATTGCTAATGTCGAGTTCCACCTGGTGGGCATGTCACAGATCAGACGGTTTGTGAGAAGGTTGAATTATTTTTGAATTTCTGCCAGGCGAACGCTTGCTGGGAATGACCGTCTGAAGTGGCTGCAGACTTTTCTGACCTGGCTGAGAAGCTCTGGCAGCCCTTGGTACTTGGTTAGGAAATGCTTTACCACTAGATTTAGGACGTGTGCTAGGCATGGTACATGCGTCAATTTACCCTTGCGTAGGGCGGAGAGAAGGTTGCTGCTATGATCACAGATGATCATTCCCAGCTGAAGCTGGCATGGTGTTAACCATCTCTGCACCTGGCCCTGCAGAGCTGACAGAATTTCTGGCCCGGTGTGGCTCCTGTCCCCTAAACAAACCAGCTCAAGCACAGTATGGCTTCTTTTTGGTTGAGCCATTGCGTAGACCCTGTCAGGCATCGGTTTAACTGCCACTTCGCCAGAGACAGAGAAGGAGGAGGAGGAAGAGGGAGAGGTGGTGGTGGTGGAGCAGACAGACCTCATACAAGCAGCTTTCTGGAGGCGTGGTGGATGAACAAGCTCCAGCACAGAGCCCCATCTTGGATCCCTCCCAGCTGCAATCAGAGTTACCCAGTGTGCCGTGAAGGAATTGTAACGGCCCAGTCCATGCTTGCTGGACCACGTGTCTGAAGTCACATGCACTTTGCTGCTGATTGCCTTTCCCAATGACTGGATAACATTGTCTTCCACCTGCTGGTATAGTGCTGGAATGGCCTTGCGTGAAAAGTAATGGCGTTTTGGAACCTGCCACTGTTGTACAGCACATTCAGCAAATTCACGGAAGGGAGCAGAGTCCACCAGCTAAAAAGGCAGCAGCTGCAATGCGAGTAATTTTGCTCAGCTGGCATTTAGACGCTGTGCTTGGGGATGGTTCGGACTATATTTTTTCTTACGCTGCAGCAGCTGCGGCAACGTAATCTGACTGTGTAAATCTTCAACTGATGGGATGCTGTCACATTGTGAGGAAGGACCTGGTACATCCATTACTGTAGCATCATCCCTGTCAGTGGAGGTTGTAGGCAATGACATGGCAGGACATACAGTGGGGGTAGAGACAGATGATGAGGAGGAGGACCTATGCAAAGTTTTGCGCCAACGGGATGTGTGGCAGGAGGTCATATGTCACCTCAAGCATGTGGTACCCAAGTTTCCGGTGTCTTTCCCACGCTTAAGCCTCATCTGACATAGATTACAAATAGCAACGGTGGGGTCTGCTGCACATTTCTTAAAGAACTCCAAGACAGCAGAGTTCCTGGATGTGTGCTTTGAGACAACAGCGCTCTGCACCGGAGCAGCTCTGACATCTGATGCCTTGGACTGGCTAGTGCTACGGTTAGTCATAGAGGATGTTGTGCCTCGTGTTTGCTGTGCCTCCTCCTTCTCCCCCTCCTACTCACTTGATTCCTCTGTTCGATCTGGCACCCAGGTGGAGTCAGTGACCTCATCATCAATGTCATCTTTACCCCCTATCTCCTTGTCACTGGAGCCAACTTGGCAGTATGCTGCAGCTGCTGGGGCAACATGAGTGCCAGTTATTTGTGTGTCATCACTGGCACCCCTTTCCTCTAGGTTGATTATACTCCCTTGCTCAACCTCAGAGATTGAATCAGAGCACTGTACTTGCTGCGCATCCTCAAGCAGCATGTCACTGTCATTGTAGTCAAACAATTCAGCTGACTCCTCTGTGTGTGATAGCGAGGCTACGGCAGGAGTAGCTGTGGACATGGAGGCTGCATTAGATGCTTTGGCAGCTGAGGTGGACTGTAAAGCACTACAAGCCTGGCTGGCAGAGGACTCGGAGGATGAGGATGGCCTGGTTAGCCAATCCTCCAAATCCTCTGTATGTTGCTGCTGCTTAAGATGGCCAGCACCAGTTAGAAAGGACAAGCGTGCCCCTGCAGAGGATGCACCACGTCCACCACGACCAGAGGCACAGCCTCCCGACACAGGGGCTGCTTGCCCTCTTATCTGTGTCTGGGAGCGTCTGCCTGTCCTTTTTGTTCTTTCAGACATGGTGAGTGATATATAGATTAAATATATACAGAACTCTGATTCAACTCTGGTATATAGATTAAAGATTTACAGAACTCTGGTATAACTCAGTGAGACACCCTGATAGCTGGCAGCCAGTGACAAGAAACAGATTACAATTCCCTCCTATAAATCAATGTGACCCCCTGATGGGTGGCAGTGAGAAGCCACAGATTACAAGTCTGAGAAACCTCCTATAAATCAGTGTGACCCCCTGATGGGTGGCAGTGAGAAGCCACAGATTACAAATCTCAGAAACCTCCTATAAATCAGTGTGACCCCCTGATGGGTGGCAGTGAGAAGCCACAGATTACAAGTCTCAGAAACCTCCTATAAATCAGTGTGACTCCCTGATGGGTGGCAGTGAGAAGCCACAGATTACAAATCTCAGAAACCTCCTATAAATCAGTGTGACCCCCTGATGGGTGGCAGTGAGAAGCCACAGATTACAAATCTCAGAAACCTCCTATAAATCAGTGTGACCCCCTGATGGGTGGCAGTGAGAAGCCACAGATTACAAGTCTCATAAACCTTCTATAAATCAGTGTGACCCCCTTGATGGGTGGCAGTGAGAAGCCACAGGTTACAAATCTCAGAAACCTCCTATAAATCAGTGTGACCCCCTTGATGGGTGGCAGTGAGAAGCCACAGATTACAAATCTCAGAAACCTCATATAAATCAGTGTGACCCCCTGATGGGTGGCAGTGAGAAGCCACAGATTACAAATCTCAGAAACCTCCTATAAATCAGTGTGACCCCTTGATGGGTGGCAGTGAGAAGCCACAGATTACAAGTCTCAGAATCCTCCTATAAATCAGTGAGACCCCCTGATGGGTGGCAGTGAGAAGCCACAGATTACAAGTCTCAGAAACCTCCTATAAATCAGTGTGACCCCCTTGATGGGTGGCAGTGAGAAGCCACAGATTACAAGTCTCAGAAGCCTCCTATAAATCAGTGATACCCCCTGATGGGTGGCAGTGAGAAGCCACAGATTACAAATCTCAGAAACCTCCTATAAATCAGTGTGACCCCCTGATGGGTGGCAGTGAGAAGACACAGATTACAATTCACATAAATCTGATAGAAGTATGTGGGACCCCCTGATGGGTGGCAGTTTACAAGTCGCAGAAACCTCCTATAAATCAGTGTGACCCCCTTGATGGGTGGCAGTGAGAAGCCACAGATTACAAATCTCAGAAACCTCCTATAAATCAGTGTGACCCCCTTGATGGGTGGCAGTGAGAAGCCACAGATTACAAATCTCAGAAACCTCATATAAATCAGTGTGACCCCCTGATGGGTGGCAGTGAGAAGCCACAGATTACAAGTCTCAGAAACCTCCTATAAATCAGTGTGACCCCCTTGATGGGTGGCAGTGAGAAGCCACAGATTACAAGTCTCAGAAACCTCCTATAAATCAGTGAGACCCCCTGATGGGTGGCAGTGAGAAGCCACAGATTACAAGTCTCAGAAACCTCCTATAAATCAGTGTGACCCCCTTGATGGGTGGCAGTGAGAAGCCACAGATTACAAGTCTCAGAAGCCTCCTATAAATCAGTGATACCCCCTGATGGGTGGTAGTGAGAAGCCACAGATTACAAATCTCAGAAACCTCCTATAAATCAGTGTGACCCCCTGATGGGTGGCAGTGAGAAGACACAGATTACAATTCGCATAAATCTGATAGAAGTATGTGGGACCCCCTGATGGGTGGCAGTGAGAAGACACAGATTACAATTCACATAAATCTGCTAGAAGTATGTGTGACCCCCTGATGGTTGGCAGTGAGAAGCCACAGATTATAAATCTCAGAAACCTCCTATAAATCAGTGAGACCCCCTGATGGGTGGCAGCCAGTGAGAACACACGGATTTTAACAATTCCCCAATATTTTGTAGAAATTAGTGACCCCCAAAATACTTGCTGGCAGTGACAAGACACAGAAGATCACCTCAATTCCCAAATGTTTTGTAGAAATTTGTGACCCCCTAAATACTTGCTGGCAGTGACAAGACACAGATCACCTCAATTCCCAAATGTTTTGTAGAAATTAGTGACCCCCAAAATACTGCGTGGTACTATCTGTGTGACAAGACACAGATCACCTCAATTCCCAAATGTTTTGTAGAAATTAGTTACCCCCAAAATACTTGCTGGCAGTGACAAGACACAGAAGATCCCCTCAATTCCCAAATGTTTTGTTGAAATTTGTGACCCCCAAAATACTTGCTGGCAGTGACAAGACACAGATCACCTCAATTCCCAAATGTTTTGTAGAAATTTGTGACCACCAAAATACTTGCTGGCAGTGACAAGACACAGAAGATCACCTCAATTCCCAAATGTTTTGTAGAAATTTGTGACCCCCAAAATACTTGCTGGCAGTGACAAGACACAGATCACCTCAATTCCCAAATGTTTTGTAGAAATTAGTGACCCCCAAAATACTTGCTGGCAGTGACAAGACACAGAAGATAACCTCAATTCCCAAATGTTTTGTAGAAATTTGTGACCCCCAAAATACTTGCTGGCAGTGACAAGACTCAGATCACCTCAATTCCCAAATGTTTTGTAGAAATTTGTGACCCCCAAAATACTTGCTGGCAGTGACAAGACACACATCACCTCAATTCCACACATCACCTCAAATTAGACCCCCCAGTAGCGTGGCAGACCGGCAGTAAGAACACACAACAACAATCTCCTATGAAATCTCCTCTCAAATGCGTGCAGAAGCGCTGCGTGAAAACCTTATATAGTGTGCTGCGGGACTTAGCTCTGTGAGCCCATGATTGGGCAAAATTTGCCCAATCAGGACTCTGAGCCGTGATTGTCATAGTGTTGAACCTGTCTTGCACCAGACCTGTGGTCGGGTGCAAGGCTGTAGCCAATTACAAGCTTCAGGCCAGTGGGAAAGTGCATTGTGGTCCATTGTGGTGCATTGTGGTCGAACATGCGGCGAACACCCGGAAATGTTCGGTCCGAACTCCGAACCGAACAGCTCATCCCTAGTGGTGGGCAGCTGGAGAGTAAGCAGTAGGAATGCCAAGGGTCTGGTACATGGTATGGTTCAAGCGTAAATAGGAAGCAGGTATCTGGTGGGAGAGCAGTGCGGAATGCTGAAGCATGGAGCTCAGGGCGAGGCTTCCTTTTAAGGTCTTCTGACCAGGTGGGATGGGGTACATTTGTGACCTGGGCAGGGCAGACCAGGGCTGGAACCAGGATCTGGGGAAAATGGTCAGGTCTTTTCAAGACTTGTGCTGGATCAGGGTTATGCAGGAAAGGTACTGTCAGGTACATTCATGATGGTGTAGTACCAGCTTCAGCCTTCTTGCCTCCATGGTGATGGGTCTTTCTCTGGCCACTAGGGGGTTCTGGGGTTCTGTTATTTCTTATTTTATTTCTCTTTTCAGGCTTTCTAACTTAGGTGGACCAATCTGCTGATACGGAAAATATGTTGCTTCCCTCTACTCCAGTGGATATGATGCCGGTATATGATTCAAATTTTATTTTAGTTTATTATGTCGTTTCCACACGACATTCTCTTGGTAAAATGTCACATTGGGACAATTTAGGAGATGTGCTTCAAATTTAAGTTTGTGTTTTTTTTAAATTATTTGTATAGGCTGCAACCTGCTACCATATTAAATAACTCTGAAGAAGCACTATTCATAGTACGAAAAGCATTGGATTGCATTTTATTATATTATATATTTGTGATTTTACATATAACCTTTATGCTGGAATAAATTTATTTTTCCTTCTGCATCCAGGGTCAGATTTACATCTCAGGTGCCTGTAAGCACAGAAAGTCCCCCCTTCTAAGGAGATAAAAAAGTTAGAGAAATATTAATATTAATTTTTATAATAATAATACAAGTAAATTAAGAATAATAAGAAATATTTTATTTTGGTTTTGAGGCCAAGAAATATAAATATTACACAATTTGCAGTAACATGCATAACATTAGAGACGCAAGGGATGTTTGCAGCGCAATAGCTTGGAAGTCATTATGACCAGGTGAGGTCTTTATACTCAGCAGCTCCCTCTTTATCTATACCAGCTTGCTTGGAATAGGACCTCTTTATGTCTGAGATTAAGAATTATTTCCCTGACAGGCTTACCTGGTATTTCACAGTGCATTGAACAGCAATACACCATGGTATGTACATCCACAGAGACCATTCCTTTTTTAATTTTTTCTGGCATGTTTTTTTTCGTTTTGGGAAGAAGTCGAATTTTTTCATAAACCTTAGGCTCCATCAGAAAATTTTTAATTGCTCTTGAATTCACTTTTTAAAGGTTTTTGATTAGAAATTATGGTTTAGGTTAGGGCTACGGTTGAAATTAAGGTTAGGGTTAGAAATCAGGTTTAGGACTAGAGTCAGAGTTTGGTTTAGGATGAGAAATAAGGGTTAGGGCTAGGTTACTATTGGTGTTTGGCATGATCAAAAATATATTTTTTAAAGCTTTGAAAAAATCTGCTCCTGCCAAATCCAAATAGTAACCTAGCCCTATCCTTAATTATAACCATTGCCCTAACCCAATCCCTAACCCTATTTTTAACCATAGCCCTAACCCTAATTTCTAGTCCTAATGCTAAAAAATGACAGTCAGGGTTATTCAAAGAGATCCGAATTGCTGGCGAAAGGTAACCGAACAGTGAAATTTAGCGTTCCTTTACCTTTCCTGGCCATTCGGCTATTCAGAGAGCAGGCAGTTCGCCAAATGTTGGCGAATTGCCTGCACATACGGTGCCTGTTCGAGGGCAGTGAAATCCCCATAGAGAAGCAATGCTTCGGCTATTCAGAGAACACAAAACAGCAGTGAAAAGTTGCCGAATTGCCCTGCTGTTCGGTGTTTTCATTTGACAGGTTTATTGAGGCGAATCCCTTAGGCTTCTATGTTAAAAATATTCCTGTTTTAATTCAATATCTAATAAACCGTTTATTATAATATTCTGCAGTAAAAAGTTTATTTATAGATTTTTTTAGGATCTTTTAAGCATTTTTCAGGATTTTTTTGTGAAAATTTTTATTTGTTTTTTTTTAATCTTTTTTTTTCTTTTTCCCTGTAACAGCCCTTTTTATTATCATTCATTGGATCTTATATATAAATTTAAGACATTTTCATTCTGTAGTTTGTTTGCAAACAGCATTTCACTTTTCAAACATTCTAGCAAACAGTTTTTTGTCTTCGGCGGGTTAATCCAGATGTGTTTGCGGGTTTCGGTGTGCGTTTGCCGGGTTTTGCGGTGAGTTTTTTTTAGGTTTGCCGCGGCTTTTCCCTGCACTACGACGGCTCTGTGGTGCTTGCTGAATACACCGCAGGGTTGCCGAAATGGGATCGCCAAATCGCACCGAATTTAAGAGAGCCAAAAGTCACCGAATGTGCAGTGACTTTTCGATTCTCTTTCAATAACCCTATATAATTCAGGTGCCATTTTCGAATGAAGACAAAGTTTTATTAAAACAAATTTACTTCATAAAAAAATGCTAATAAACCACGGAAGAAATTTTAAAACATATATATTGAAAATACAGAATAATTGCATCAGACAGGTAGCCCCTAGTGGAGGACTCCTATAGGCACTTGCCTATGGTGCTTAATTATAATGCCGGCTTTAGCCGTATCTACGAATACCTGTTTATATGGATAACTGGCTCATCACTAACATATTGTATACATGCATTCTACACTATAGCCTATGTATGGGCATTGTATGATTTAATGTTTTGCAGTAAATTATTGTTCTGTTTAAATCAGGGATGTCCAAACTCCAGCCCCTCAGATGTTCCTGAACTACAACTCCCAGAAATCTCTGACTGCATTAGATGGATGGAGAAGCAAGGGAGTTGTAGTTCATGGATTCTGGGGGGCCGGAGTTTGGACATCCCTGGGTTTAAATAGATGCACCGCTGTGTTGAAGACCAGACTACTACCGCTGGATTTTACGAGATAAGCTCTATCTTGATTATATATTTTGTACATGCATTTCCATTGCTACAGATACTGTATATACTATGCCATTTTTCTGTTTGGTTTTTCCTAACGTTCTCCTTCATCTTTTGCTTTAGCAATATGTTTATCTGAAAAATGGGATTCACATTTAACACTTACATGTAGTGTAAGGCAGCACTTTGCATATATATTGATATACTAAGTAGCTGAAAGATTGAGGCTAGGGTCAGACTAACGCATTTTTCATGTTGTCCGAGAAAAAGTGCGTTCGAACGAATGGACGCATTTTTTCACGGAATACGCGATAGCAGTCATACGATGAGCATTTTCGTCCGTGATTTTGTATGGATCATCAATAAAACACTTTTTGCGTCTGGACGTTATGTTGGCCGGACATTAGCAGCATCTGACATCTCCTAATCACGCACACACGCCGCTAGCGGACGCAGCGCACTCTGTACATCCGTACTAGCGGTTCTACGTTCTTGCAAAAATGCGTTCATTTGCCACTTGCGTTGCGCTGTCGCACTTTTGTGCGGCCGTTCTTCGTATGCTGCCCGGCATTGGACATCATTTGTTGCTAGCACGGCCGTGATTTAGTGCTGCTAAACGCACGTTAATACTGTGTTAGTCTGACCCTAGCCTAAATATTGTAAATTTGCATGTGGCTTGTGTCCATAAAAAATGAGATTGTTGCAATCTTCAGACAGTTTCAACCTTAACCATAAAAAATAGAAACAGCATCGACGTTTTGCCTTGCTGCCGTCAGTAAAATTATGCTAATATGGTTCTGTGTCCCTGAAAAAAAGACATCTATCTCATATATACAATATATGAGGCACACACATGCACTGAAGGGACACAATGACAGAAATAGAACCTGGAAGACCATTCATTTTCATTTTAAACACCAATAACTTCCCATGCAATAAGTATCCCGCATGTTATTGAGACATTCGTAGTTCAAAGAGTGAAAGAATGCATAATAGTTGCTTTACGAATGAGATCACTCCCCTGTTTTTGTGTAACCTGTCTCTCTATTGCCTGGGGGAGTAGAAATATTATTCCTAGGTGTAACCAGTAAAGGGATATCAAACCTCAGGTAGGGGGGCAAGGGGGGCAAGACACAATGGGCCCTATTCCCTCCCTGACGCTAAAAGGCGGGCGCTTACGAGGAAAACCTGCACCTGCAGTTGCTACTTCAGCACCTTGTCCCAAAACGAAGTGCTTCACTTGGTGATACTCGCAGTAACGCTTCCATGATGCCACAAGTATCACGCAGACGCAGGTTTTCTTCCTTAGTGTTCCCGTTTTAGGCTAGGGTCAGACGAGCGCACTGCAGAGTGGAAAGAACATCCGTGAGAGCGGACGTTCCTTCTACTCTCCGCTGCCACTGAGTGCGCTCAGCTGTGCAAATCACGATCCTCCTATGGAGGGTCGCGCTTTGCAGCTCTGTTGACGCGCTTTCTAGCGCATCAACAGAGAGATTCACTACATGGACGCTTGCTGCGCACGCAGTTCGTGCGCGCGCACAAACGTGTGATCGGCCCCGTCGCTGCATCACGCGGCTGTGAAGAGTGCCTGTAAGTGCAGGCGCACGGGCGTGATCAATGTAATATAGCCCCATGTTTGGGAAACACTGGTCCATCCATTAAAGAGGGAGACCGCACTTTATCCCTCGCTTGCCTTTCTATAAATCAGTCGGTTTTGGTGAAAGAGTAACTATTCCAGCAACAAGCTCACTGAATCCCCTTATTTGGAGGTACGTAGAAGTGAAGTAGTTAACTCTTCATTGGGCTTATTCTAAGGTATGGACAGGTGGACAGAGAGGTGAAACTTAAATCATCTCTTTGTTAATTCTTCACGACCTCATTTTTCCTTTTTTTGTGCCAAAAATCCTACAGACAGGTCTATTCAAAGAAAGGTGAAGCTCAGGAGAATTGGCATGAGAAGAGAATAATCTAGACCGAATAGCAGATTTGGAAAGTGAGATAAAAGGGAGAATTTTTCTGGTTTGGCTATTTTGACCTAGAATTTTCAATTCTCCTGGTTTTCACCTCTCTCTGAATAACCCTGATAATCGTGTAACTGACATATGACAATAGAATGAAAAGTAAAAGAAAGGAAGTGATGCAATAAATAAAGATCAAAGGATTCCAGAACAATGATGCCATCACCTGTGCTGTCTACCTGCTCCTTACAAAATACAAATACAATAGCTAGCTCCCCAAGAGGAGGACGAGAGCATGCAGAAGTGTATTGTGTTAAATTACAAGCTGTGCAGATGCATGGTAATTAGGAGTTGAATTGCTGACAACCTTTGTTAGTATTCAACTGTATATTCTACTAATTGTTAAAAATCATGGGAAAAAAACAAATTAAAGATACAATTCCAGCAGTACAGCTGGTGAACCTCTTAAATAGAGGGATGCTAGACTCCTCCCACATCTTACAAAAGCCCCACCCCAGGAAATTTTACCTTATCACACTTAATTAGCAAATATATATATAATTTGAAAAGGGAAAATGGTTTGAAATACTTATTTGTGCTTCCCCGGAGCATGTACAATTCATATGTTGAAGGGGATCTCACTAAAGTGGTTATTCAGAGAGCACCGAAATGTCACCGACATTTTGTGCTCTCTCGTTCCCCGCACATCCTTGCACACTGGGGAATCCCCGGAGTGCAGGGAAAACCTGTCAAAAACCTGTCGAACTCCTGCTGAAATCCCACCGAAAACCCACCAGAACAAGGCAAAATACACGCTCAACATGTCGGAAAAAAACGAAAAGCCGTCAAACACAATGTTATGCAGAGTAGCCACTGGAAAAAGCCGACAAGCTGACGAACGGGGTAAAAAAACAAACACTACTCATGAAAGTGTCAAAATTGAAAAGCTGTTTGCAAAAAAACTTTTGAACGAAAATGTCTGGAATTTACACATAAGATCCAATGAATCATAATAAAAAGGGCTGTTACAGAAAAAGAAAAAAAAAGATTTGGAAAAAAAAATTTGCCCAAAAAATGCCTAAAAGATCCTAAAAAAAAAACTATTTTTACTGCAGAATAAAATAATAAATGGTTTATTAGATATTGAATAAAAATGGGAATATTTTTAACATTGAAGCCTATGGCCTGAATAAATCTGCCGAATGAAATCACCGAACAGCAGGGAATTTCGGCAACTTTTCACTGCTGTTCGGTGTTCTTTGAATAGATTAACCATTGCTTCTCTATGGGGGATTTCACTGCCCTTGAACAGGCACCATACGTGCAGACAGTTTGCCAAAATTTGGCAAATTGCCTGCTCTCTGAGTAGCAGAATGGCCTCGAAATGTCGCTTTGCAGGGAAATTCCCTGTTCGATGAGATTTCGGCGCCAGATTGGCTCTCTCTGAATAACCCCTTAAGTGAACTGTAGACCATTTCATCTCACCATGCATTGGACAGGATCCATGGAAGAGGAAGGAACGGAGACAGGTATGAGCTGCTGCTTGGTTGTGATGGCATGCTCTCCAAAGGCAGACGGATTTTGTGCTGAGGATTGTAGACCCTGGGTCACCTCATAGTACAGGCCAGAAAACTCCTTGATGGAAGGAATGCCTCCCCCTAAACCCAAAAAAAAAGAAAGCTGTCCCTCTGCAAAGAAAAGCTGTAGACACATGTATACTTTGCCTATTTGTAAATCGGACTGCTTATATCTATTTACAATAAATGCATGTACATTGTTAGTAATTAAATGAAAGAAGAAACATACACAATCTATATGTTACCTAAAAGAGTAGGCAAAATGGAATTTATCAAAACAAATGCCCTTATGCATAGATGTAATATTAAAATACCACATATTTTAATATAAAATGGCTTATCATGCACTAACAAAAGTGTGAAGCTCGTTGTCAAATGGATGGGCTGGACCATTGATTCAGAGTATTAATCCTAAAGGACTTCCTGTCACCTTATCACTTCTTTGTTTTGAATTGCAATATCGAGTATGCATTTGCTATGATGTGCTTGTGTTTGTATTTTTTTTTTAAAGACACTGATTAGAGCAGTGTTTCCCGAACCTCTCCTCAGGACCCTCAACCAGGCCAGATTTTGCAGATCACCTTGGGGAAATACAGACTGAATCCTGCAATGTTCGCAGCAAATCATATCACTTGTGCTGTGCTTCAGATATCCTGCAAACCTGGCGTGTTAGGGGGTCCTGAGGAGAGGTTTGGGAAACACTGGTTTAGAGTTTGACATTTATTGATCATAGCTTGACTTGTGGAGGTGAGAAGGAAATCAAACATTAGCGTTAATGTTGTTGCGTTCTGTTCACAATTTAAAGTGAACCTGCAGTGGTCAGGATCACTTTCAAAGTGATATCTCCTCAGGAGACGAACATCTTATTGGTCTTAAAGATCAATCTTAACCCTTGGTGAGATACAGTATCTCAGACCATTCTTACCCGGTTCCAGTGCTGGGTGGCACCATGTTTTTTTCTCTATGGGTGGAGCTGTATGAGGGCTGGTGATTGTCCCTCAGTGGTGCATAAGCAAACATTTGATTGGGAATAACTGTATTTTTTCCTATATATGTATTAATAAAAAAAAGTGATTCCCTTTCAAATAAGCACAACTTAATTTAGGCATGACTGGTGTCGTTTATCTTTAGATTTGTGGAATAAAAGTGTTTTTAACAAACATGAGTTGTTGAATCTGATGTTTCCATTCCATTAATGTTTCATTGGCTCATGTGTTATAGGACAAACTGTCTCCAAAGTTGACATTATCTTTGTAGTGATGTTCTTTCAGCAATCCATTACAATATTTTGATACTTCATTTTTTTTTATCGGCTATATTGAGGATGTTAAAAATATAAAACACTAATCATAAGCTGGTGACATCATAAAAAGCTGAGAAATTATGCTAAAAAGCCTCTTGTTGTCTGTTTTTGATTACTTTTGTCCCATACATCTGTATTACTCTTTTATCGGTAGCAGAAACGTTTCCGGATGTCCTGTGCCAGGAAATTTAGTGGTACTTTTCTATGCAGATGAGCAATACCTTCTTCATTTGTCTATTGTCCTTGTGATATAAAGCAAATTGAGCCAATCCCAGACTTCCTTCTCTAGGTTTGACATATGAGATGCCACAGACTAATTTGATAGGCTCAAATAAGAATTGTTACCTTAATTTGCGTGGCGTGATGTCATAATTCATGAAGTGACCCTGCTATATAGTTTTGCGACGCTCTTCTGTATGTCTTTGTTCCTGGCACTGTAAATGACTGGATTTAATATAGGTGAACAAAACAAAAAAACCACCACAGTAATTTTTTCTTTATCCATTGAGTAATCTGTCTTGGGTCGAAAATATATAAATCCAAGACATGCATATTCGACTATGACAACAGTTAAATGAGATGAACAGGTAGAGAAGGCCTTGCGTCGACCTTCATTTGTTCGGATTTTCAATATGGCGGAAATAATATACATATATGAAATTAAAATTAAAATAAATGGAATGGTAAACACGCACATTCCTAGAATGTAAGTCATGAATTCAACAATGGTAAGTCTTGTTAAACTGGAACAAGTGAGGAGTAATACCTGTCCCACATCACACATGAAGTGGTCAATCTTGTATAGGTCACAGAATGGTAGCAAGAATACTGAGATCCCCATAGTAAATGATATTAAAAAGCTAACTATACAGATAATACATAAAATCATCCCACAGATTTGCCAACTCATTGCAATTTTGTAATTGAGAGGCTTGCTTATGGCAACATACCGGTCATAGGCCATAACTGTCACAATAAATATTTGAATGACACCAAAAAAAACAATACAAAACATCTGAAAGGCACATCGAGAGAAGGAAATGGAATGTGTGACACTCAACAAGTTGAGCGCCAACTGGGGGACCACAGTTGAGATATAACAGATATCCAAAAATGACAAATGGAAAATGAAAAAGTACATAGGTGTATGTAGGTTGGCGTCCACTTTAATTAGCAACATTAACAATGCATTCACCAGTATAATGACCAAGAAGATGAGAAGAAACAAGATGGCAAGCAGGACTGGAAATCGAACGGTGGAGAATGACTGGAAGATGAATTCTGTAAATGAATTATTGTTATGTTTGTCCATATGGTTCTTCTTATCTGTGTAGTAGTTATCAGACCTGTAAATTAAAAATTGTTAACTAAACTGTCAGATTCTTCAGATGGTGTAATTTTTAGGCTATCGTTTTGTCTAATGTGGGAACCATAGCAGGCAAGTATTGCAATAATGAAAAGTGACTCAGTAACGGTAAGGAGCATAGACTACGCATCTTACATCAACGACAAAGACACAGTTTGAATACATAAAAACAAAAATATTTGTATTTGTACATCAAAAGTAGAGTGAAAATTTGTATTGAAGTTCAAAGCCTTTTTACCTTCTATGGGCCCTATTCCAGCACTGCCAAAAAAAGGAAGGGCTACATTACATAGTTGGTGCTAACATTAGCACTCAACTGAGTGAGCGTTAACGTTAGCCCAGGTAGCCACCGCATATTACAATCCAAACGCTAAAGTGTCAAGAAATCCGTTACCGTTTGGAATCTTGCGCCTTTCAGCGTGAGGTTACTGTATTTTTGCGCTCCCTATACTTAACATGGGGAGCACAAAGTGTTAATCAGCGTTAGGATTACAAAGTCCTAACACTGATTAACGTCCGGCTGAGGTTAGCAAAAAGTTAACCACAGCCTGGACTTGGTGCTAACGGATTCCGCTGGTGCAGAATCCGTTAGCACCAACATTAACCCCCCAAAAAAATTCAGATACTCACCTACTATCCTGCGGCGAGGACCGCGGCTCCATCCGCATCCTCTGTCTGGCAGGAGCAGGGAGAGACTGGGGGAAAAAGTCCCCCTGTCTCCCCCTGTGGTTCACTATGCCGACTCGCGAGATCCGGCAGGCCATGTGACCGGCAGAGGAGAAACTCAATGGAATCCTATGGACTCCACTGAGTGGATGCACGCGGCAGCACTTATTGCTGCCGCGCACATCCCGGGGCGTAGTGCCCAATAACAATGCAGGCAGCTTTTTAAGCACCTGCATTGTAATATCGCGCTAAAACAGGGGCGGTAGGGGGAAAACTGCAGGCGCAGTTTTTTTCTCCCTAGTGTCCCCGTTTTAGCGGGAGGAATGTAATGTAGCCCGGAGATGGTAATAAAAAAGCTGCGTTCATGAATTTTATTATCGTATTACTTTTTGCAAGTCTATTCCGAGGTAAGCACTTTGTTATCACCTAACCTCGGAATGAAGCACAGCACAAAGCAATACTTGCAGCGGAAACCAATGTTGTCTTTTTTTTGTTTTGTCGTTACGGGTTGTGGATGTGAAACAATTTAAAAATATTTGAAATGTGATATATATATATATATATATATATATATACATATTATACCTACACACATATATATTAGGGCTGTGAGAATTAACGATTAATTAATCGATTAATCGTTAACATTTTTGATTGATTAAATTTATTTTGAACAGGGGAGCCCATCAGCTCCGGTATCGGACTCTAGGAGACCGAATCCAAAGCTGTACTGGCTTCCTGGGGCCCTGGACAGTCCTTCAGCAGCGTGCGTCACACACAGCGACTGGTGCAGGAAGAAGACGGCAGACTAGAAGGCAGCAGAGGAATGGTGAGTATGGTGCTGCCTCTCTCAGTCCAGCCTCAGATCCAGCCAAACCCCAGCAGGGCCCAAACCCCAGGCACACACCAGGCCCCAGACAAGACCCAGGGCCCAGACCCAAAGACTCAGGGCCCAGGCCCAGACCCAAGACCCAGGGCCCAGACAAAAGACCCAGACACAAGACCCAGAACACAAGACCCAGACCCAGGGCCAAGGCCCAGACCCAAGACCCAGGACCCAGAACACAAGACCAAGACCCAGGGCCAAGACCCATACCCGAGACCCAGGGCCCAGACTCAGGGCCCAGACCCAGGGCCCAGACCCAAGGGCCAGGGCCCAGACCCAAGACCAAGGGCTCAGACCCAGGGCCCAAGACCCAGGACCCAAGGACCAGGGCCTAGACCCAAGACCCAGGGCCCAGACCCAAGGGCCAGACCCAAGACCCAGGCCCAGACCCAGGGCCAAGACCCAGCACCCGAGACCCAAGCAGATCAGCTAAAAGTAGTTGGATCTGTTTGTGCATTATAATTAATCGAAATTAATGATTAAAAAAAAATCGATTAATCGAACATGAACATTTTAATTAGTACCAGCCCTAATATATTGTATATGTATAATTAAAAATGTAAATGGATATATCAATTCCAACTGAATTTGCTACATTTTTTAACAGATCACTATTATATTAAAGGGACAGTACCGCCGAAACATTAAATGGCATAGAATGGACTCTATGGGTCAATTATCTAAAAAAAAATAACTCATAAGGATTGCATTGTGTGGGATGTATGCAAAGGACAGCACCAGGGGTATATCAAAGTGTCAAAGGCCCACTGTCAGAACTCATTCAGCTGCCATGTCTTATCTTGGGTAGCTTAGATAACCCAATAGACACCCAGAAGCCTTGTCTAAACATACCCTCCTCTACCCCTTTGCTTCTTCACTACTGTTTTTTTAAAAGTTTTTTTATTAATGGATCAGGTACAGAACAAAGTAACACTGATGGAAACTAGATCGGTACCTCTAAAACAAAAGTACACTAATAGCATAGAAAGGTGAAGTGTCAACCTTGCTAAATAAATTAGATAGATTGGAGTAGTTTCTATAAAAACCAACCAAACTCATTGTCCCCAGGTATCTTAGCATGGATAGCTACGGAGCCCCGCGGGGCTGCTATCCTTGGTTCTGAATCAGCACCATGGATAGCTCTGAAGCCCGTTTCATTCCGTTTTATTTTTTTATTATTTTCAGATCATTTTGTTCCATTTATTTTTAATTTCAGATCAATTCGTTCCATTTTTTGTTTTGCTTTGGATCATTTAGTTCAGTTTATTGTTTCGTTTCGGATCATTTTGTTCATTTTATTTCCATTTTGTTTCGGATAATTTCGTTCTGTTTTTTGTTTAGTTTCATTTAGTTTCAGATAATTTTGTTCCGTTTGTTGTTTAGTTTTGATTCGTTCGTTATGTTGCCATAGTTCGTATTTTCAGACCGATTTGTTTATTCGGAGAGAGCCGATTCGTAATCGGAAATGCTTCTGAAATACGAATTCGAAAAATGTTGTCCCTTTTTTGATTTGGAACAAAACGAAATGCACACGTTTAATTCTTTTTAATTATTATTATATATGTATTATTATTATTTATATGATATAATTATAGCTTATGTAAGTGGTAGTGTCTCTTTAAAAGAACATTTCTGATTGAACCCGTTTTAAAATTATTTTGTTTCGAACTGTAGAGCGTAGATCTTTTCTCCCAAAATAATATCGAATCAATTTTGTGTAATTGAGCATTAGTTGAACTATGCATTTGTTTATTAAGTACTCTATAGGGGTTATTCCGAGAGAGCTGATCTGCCCCAAATGGCCCCAAGCAGGGAATGTCCCCGTACGGTGCCATTTTCGAGGCCATTCGGCTATTCAGAGAGCAGGTAGTTCGCCAAATTTTGGCAAACTGCCAGCAAGTACGGTGCCTGTTCGAAGGCAATGAAATCCCCCATAAAGAAGCAATGGTAAGGCTAGGGTCAGACGAGCGTGATTTCTACGGACTGTACATCCGTGCAGAACGTACGTACGTTAGTACGGAAGACGCAGTAGTGGCCACACAGTCCGTCTTTTCACTGATGTTATTTTTGACAGATGTAGGAGGGAAAATAAATTAAAATGCAAAACCATTTTGTCCTTGAAAAATGCTGGACGTATAAATGCAGTCCGTCTGACCACGTTCCATCACTCACACACAAGCTATGCGGACGTTGTGGACGCAGCGCACTTTGTGCGGCTGTTCTAGGAGTTCTCCGTTCTTGCCTAATTTGCGTCCGTTTGCCGTGGCAGTTATGCATCCGCAGTTCAGTGCGGACGTACTTCGTGTGTGGGACTCCATTGGCCTTTATGTCATGCTATCACGGACGTACTTTTGTGCACCATCACGGACGTGAATGCTGCGCTCGTCTGACCGGAGCCTTAATCTATTTGGAGAACACTGAACAGCAGAGAAAAGTTGCCGAATTGCCCTGCTGTTCGGTGTTTTCATTTGGCAGGTTTATTCAGGAGAATCCCATAGGCTTCAATGTTAAAAATATTCCCGTTTTAATCCAATATCTAATAAACCGTTTATTTTTTTAATCTGCAGGAAAAAGTCTCTTTATTTATAGATATTTTTTTAGGATTTTTTAGGCATTTTTCAGCAATTTCTTTCCCCTTCTTTTAACCCTTTTGCTGCTGAGGCATTTCACGCCTGTGTGCTAAGCTTATTTTTACTGGTTTCGCTCATCATGTTTAAGCGCGATTTGAAGCCTTATTTTATTATATGACCCAGACATATTATCTATCTTTCTTTCCGGCAGACTCGGCAGATTCATAATATATCATTATTATATGTATACGTCATGTCCTGTCTGTATATATAACAAAAAATGCAATAAAATTCGAATGTTCAAAATTTACAATGTGTAAAGTGTTCTTTTTCACATTTTAACATTCAAGCATTTGCGGTTATATTTTCTATGGGTTGCGCTTGTTAAAAAATTTAAAAATGGGGACTCGTTACATTTTTTGGGGGGAAAAGTACGTGATTTTTAACAATCGCACCCCATACAAAAATCGTTAGTGCAGCATCATTGTTCACATTATAATTGAAATGGGAACAATATTGCTGCATTAACAAAACAAAAAAAAAAAATCTTGTTTATTTATTTTATTATAATTTTTTAAAATATTTTTTTATTTTTATTTTGTATTAACATTTACATGGTCATGATTGGTATCGTTGGAAAGGCCATTCTCTGGCCGATCTAACAATACCAAACATTAACCCCTGCCACGGATCGGAAGATAGGGGGTTCATTGGAACCCCCTATCTCCACCATTGGTGGCAACTAGGTGTTAACTCCAGGACTGTCGTCATCACGCTATGCACGATGACGCCAGTCGTCAGGGGGAGTTCCCGGAAGCTTGGCCGTCATCCAAGATATCGGCCAGCTCTGGGAGAGGATCACAATTCTGTGCTTTTTGCCGCCGAATCGTGATCCGGCACCCAAGGGGCTAAAGTCAGGCACGGTTTGGAAGGGCAGGCTGTGCCCTTCCAAACCATGCATGCCTTTAGCCGCTGGACCCGGCAATCGGGAGGGAGTCCAACCTTCTCCGCACTCACGGGGGGGGCCCTAAATAGATGTCATTGGGCCACCGCAATGACATCTATCTCCCCCCCGGGTTCCTGGAGTGCCGGGCTGACATGCAAGATGTCAGCCCGCACGGGGGGGGCAGCGATCAGCCAGAATCCCGGCTGATTGCTGCCTCCTGTGCTAGGACGCGTTCAGTGCGTCCATAGCACAGGAGGTGTACTTGGCAGGACGCGCGTCCTTAGGAGCCAAGTGGTTAAAGACTTTTTTAAATAGCGTTTTTTTGTAACAGACCTTTCTATTATCATTCATAGGATCTTATATGTAAATTTCAGACATTTTCTTTGAGTATTTTTTTTTGCAAACAGCGTTACAGTTTTGGGACTTTCAACCTTTTCTTTTTCTTTACCCGTCCGACGGCTTGTCAGTTTCTCCTGCAGCTGGTCTGTGCTGTGTTCGGCGGCTAGTTGACTTCTCTCTGGTAGGTTTGTGGCGGATGTCCAGAGGGTTTGCAGCAGCTGGCGACAGGTTTGTGGCGGGTTGGCAGCGGCATTTGGCAGGTACCCTGCAGTGAATGCTGAATGCAGGGTTGGGAACTTTGATTCCTCGAAGTGCAGGGAAGTACGGGGAGTGAGATATTTTGATGCGCTCTGAATAACCCCCTATGTCACAACAGACATCGTGTTTACGACAACTGGGATCCTTATATTTAAAGGGTCACTACCACCAAGAAATTAAATATTATTTTTTTCCTTATTTTATGTTGCTGATATCTTACATGTGCATTGTTTTTCTCTTGTATGTTTAGTTAAGAAAAAAAATATTCTATATGTGTCACTGGGTGCATCCATTGTGTGATACTTTGTGTTGTAAAACCCCCACAGTATCTTACCTCACTTTTGGTCCACAATGTGCGGCAATGGCCAGAATGAAGACTATTGGTCGACCACTGACTCAATTCTTGGTATTGCGTGGGATGTACTGAAAGGACATCACCAGTGGGTACATTAGAAGCCTTTTAAGCTCCCTGTCATATATCATTCAGCTGCCAGCTCCTATCTCAGGTAGCCTGGCGAACAATAGCG
This sequence comes from Leptobrachium leishanense, assembly GCA_009667805.1. Taxonomy (NCBI): domain Eukaryota; kingdom Metazoa; phylum Chordata; class Amphibia; order Anura; family Megophryidae; genus Leptobrachium; species Leptobrachium leishanense. The sequence goes on from RXON01002392.1 coordinate 24,503, forward strand.
TTATCTAAAGATTCCCTCCTCCACCTCGTTAACTAGTAAATATTGTAAATTAAAAGGAACAAGAGCCACAAAGCAAAGCTTTTTGTAAATGTTGCTGCGTGGGAAAAATCCAGATACTGGAGATAAAATACCTACCGTAATTTTATTTTTCCTTTTAACATGCAATTACTTCAGACCAAGAAAAAAACAGCAGCATGTGTTTTATAATGGGGTTTTATTTGAAATACACAAGTAATCTAGGTACAGTTTATGTAAGGCCCCCGGCACACGAGCGTATTTTTCCCTCATGTGCGCCCGCACTTCCCTGCGTCCGTGGGTTTTTGACGGGGAAAGCCCTCCACCGGACGTGAAAAAGGCTTCCCCGTCAAAAAGCTAAACGGACGCTGAAAGTATACAAAGCGCGATTCTCCATAGGAGGATCACGCTTTGTACGCTGAGCGCAGAGAATGGAAGGAACGCCCACTTTCACGGACGTTCCTTCCATTCTCTCAAAACGCTCGTGTGCCGGGGGCCTTAGTGGTAGTGCCCCTTTAATGGCTCAAGATACTATTGGGACCCAGCTGCAAACAAAGCTTGCGCTGATATTTCCCCTATAGTGGGATTTTGGCACTGTATTGGAATAGGGCCTAGGTGTTAAACCCCATCTATTTCTAGTCTGAAACAAATGAGGAAAAAAAGGTGATAAAATAATTCACGCTGATTTATGGTGTTAATGATATAGAGGTAACTTAACACGAGGATTTAGTAGGAGATCTTTTAATTCCACCCAAATGGACCAGGCAAAGTTTCGACTCTATAGGAGTCTTTTTCAAGCCTCGAAAAAGACGCATATCGGATTGAAACTTTGCCTGGTCCACTTGGGTGGAATAAAAAGATCTCCTACTAAATCCTGCTGTTAAGTTACCTCTATATTGTTTGTTTTTATACCAGATAGATTGAGGATTCCTATGATTACGCACCCAGGATGAAGAAAATTCAGAGTACTGTTTCTTATATTGCTTGTTTGTATTATGGTGTTAATAAGGCCGTTCAAAAGCTGTTTAAAACATGTCCTGAGTTATTTCTGATAGAACTGAAGTAAACGAAAAGTAGTGACAGATTATTTTATATTCCTTGATGTTAAGCAATTATGATAACGGATAATACTAATATTTATGTTAAATATTGAGTATTTAAGATCTTTTAACAGAAACCTATCTAGAATACTGTATCAGGGTTATTCAGAGAGGGTGAAAAGCAGGAGAATGACTGGAGAATGACTGGAGAATGAAAAATTCTAGGTCAAAATAACCAAAACAGAAAAATTCTCCGTTTCATCTCACTTTGGAAAGTGAGATGAAACGGAGAATTTTTCTGCTTTGGCTATTTTGACCTAGAATTTTTCATTCTCCAGTCATTCTCCAGTCATTCTCCTGCTTTTCACACTCTCTGAATAACCCTGTCAGGGTTATCCAAAGAGATCCGAATTGCTTGAGAAAGGTAACCGAACGCTGAAAATTTGTGTTCGGTTACCTTTCCTGGCCATTCGGCTATCCAGAGAGCAGGCAATTTGCCAAATCCTGGTGCCTGTTCGAGGGCAGTGAAATCCCCATGAAAAAGCACTGCTTCGGCTATTCAGAGAACACAAACCAGCAGTGAAAGGTTCCCGAAATGCCCTGCCATTCGGTGGTTTAATTCGGCAAGTTAATTCAGGAGAATCCCATAGGCTTCAATGTTAAAAATATTCCCGTTTTAATTCAATATCTAATAAACCGTTCATTATAAAATTCTGCAGCAAAAAGTCTCTTTATTTATAGATTTTTTAGGATACTTTAAGCATTTTTCTTATTTTTTTTTTAAAAGTCCGATTTTTTTTGATTTTTTCTAAGTTTACTTATTTTTTCTGTAACAGCCCTCTTTATTATCATTCCCTGGACCTCCTGTGTAAATTTCAGACATTTTCGCTCAGTAGTTTCTTTGCAAACAGCGTTTCCTTTTCACACAATCATACAAACGGTTTTGCTAATTTATTCACTGCCTCGTCTGCGGTCTCAGCTTCGGCTGTGTGCGATTGGCTCCTGCTCAGGCTTTTTCCGTGGTTTTCGCAGGTTAATCCAGATGTTTTTGGGGGTTTTCGGCGTGCATTTGGTGGGTTTTGCGGTTAGTTTTCGTCAGGTTTGCGGCAGCTTTTCCCTGCAATTCGGGGACCCTGTGGTGCCTGCTGAATACACAGTAGGGTCACCGAAATGGGATCGGCAAAAGGAACCGAATTGAAGAGAACGAAAAGTCACCGAACGTGCGGTGACTTTTTCGAATCTCTGAATAACCCTGTGTATGTGTTACAAATATAGATGTGTTCCTAAACAAGCAAACAGGAATGCTCTATACTCACTGTTTTAAGGAATATATTTCATAAATTGAGAAAAAGAGAGCTCAATTTTGCTTAAGAAAAATGGAGATCTGTATGCAGATGGTGCAGCATCTCTGTTCTTGATGCTCACAACAATGCAACAGAATTAAATAAGCTGCAAAGTCTCTGATGACCAGGTCCCACATTGTCCTGTAAACATTTCGTTCCAATTCTGAAGCCTCCCATGTGTTTCTGTATGGGTTGCAAAACTATCCCATACTGTATTAAGAATTAACTCAGTGAGTTGTTATTATTATTATTGTAGCGCTCACTCCCGGAGGAGCCGCTGAATTTAACCTCGGGTTAGTCTCTCCGCACTAGGGAATAAATATACACCAGCACTGTTATGGATTTTATAAATTATATACTTTAATGGTCTCAATAAAGCGGCATATATAATGTAAGCACGGTATATAGAAAACAGGATTTCGTAATGCGAGAAACGCGCAGCGGTAAAATAAAAGTTTAACCCCTTCGTTTCTGGAGTGTAAGTCCCGTGCAGGTTATGTCCCAAAAAGGTGTGTGTGTGTGTGAGCTCAGGTACCCGGGTACTATATTTACTATAGTACCCGGGTACTATAGTTCAACTGGCCAGTGAATGGATTTAGTAAATCTTCGACTAGTCACGTTGGGGCCCTGTAGATTTAAGCAATACTGCAGCGTGCTTCGTTAAAGTTTGACTGTGGCCTGGAAGGCCTCTCACCCATCCGCCAGACAATCTGTTCCGCTGCTCGATCAAGGATGTCTCTCCGCTGGATTATACTGGGACTCTGTGCCACCGTATCTGCTTCTCTTGCTTGTCCGTCTTTTACAACAAGGTCTACGGCCTACCGCCTGCACTCCCAATGGATCATCGCGGTCTCCTTACTCGGGGTCCAATCTGCTACTCTGTGTCTGTGCAAAACCTCTCAGCGGTGGATTACTAGGTCTCTGGCAAGTCACTGTATCGATCCCCAGCGTCGGCAAGGCAGCGCCTGCTCTCCGGCCTGGTAACATTCACTCACAGTCTCACGTGCGTCTTACTCTGTTCACCGCTCGGCTCACACTGGCTCTCCCTCGACGAGGCTGCGGATGTCCTTTCCTCCTTCCCCACCCACTTCCTGTCTCCGCCCCAAAGCATGTTGGAAAACGTAGTCCCATTGTGTCCAGTATAGGTTACATTGCGCTTGTCTCCCTCTGGTGGCCATACCCAAGCAATACAGCAACAGAGTTTTAAACAGCGCTACATTATTAATAATTATTATTAATCTTTATTTATAAAGCGCCAGCATATTCAGCAGCACTGTACAATGGGCAAAGTATAGACAGGGTTACAATACATTGAACAACATTTCAACATTTCACAAACCAGTACAGGAGGAGATGAGGGCCCTATTCCTGTGGGAACTCACAATCTAGAAGGGTTGGAGTTGGAAACAGTAGGAGAGGACTGCAAGGTGAGAGTGATGGACTGCAAGGTGAGAGTGATGGACTGCTAGGTGAGAGTGATGGACTGCAAGGTGAGAGTAATGACTGCAAGGTGAGACTGATGGACTGCAAGGTGAGAGTGATGGACTGGTTGCATCAGTGAGTCAGGTGGTAGGCTTCCCTAAATAGGAATGTTTTAAGGCAGCGTTTGAAGGAAGAGAAACTAGGGGAAAGTCTGAACGTACGTGGGAGAGTGTTCCAGAGAATGGGGGCTGCGCATGAGAAATCCTGCAGCCTAGAGTTGCATGATTTAATGATGGAAATGCTTTTGTTGATGTTAAACATGGGTGCCAGACAAAATCCCTCCAACCAGGTTCCCGAATGTCAACTTCCAGACAGAACAAGTGCCGGACGTACCAAGTTCCCTACACAGACAACTCCCTGACGGCCAAAATCCAAAATTCCAGCGGCTAACCATAATCCTAACACCCTAACCCTTATGGAGTTTTCTTAGGCTTAGGGGGTTATGGTTAGGTTTAGGGAGTTAGGGTTAGGGCTAGGTGTAGGGAGAAAGGGTTAGGGCTACGTTTAGGGGGTTAGGTTTCGGGAGTTAGGGCTAGGGCTAGGTGTAGGGAGAAAGAGTTAGGGCTAGGTTTAGAGGGTTAGGGTTAGGTGTAGGGAGTTAGGATTAGGGCTAGGGTTAGGGGATAGGGTTAGGGCTAGGTTTAGGGAGTTAGGGTTAGGGCTAGGTTTAGGGGGTTAGGACTAGGTTTATGGGGTTAGGGTTAGAGCTTGGTTTAGGGGGTTAGGGTTAGCCACTGGGATTTTGGATGTCTGGAAGTTGGCCGTCAGGGAGTTGTCTGTGTAGGAATCTTGATATGTCCACCACTTATTCTGTCTGGAAGTTGGCCGTCAGGATGTTGGCATTAGTTGGCATTTGGTTTTAGGGATTTGTAGGGATTTCGACCCAAACCCATTAAACACAATATTGCATTCATAACAAGGAAAATCTGGTTTATTTTTTAGTAATGTCTGGAAATTTGCAAGAAACAAATGTACAATAATCAAAGTTATATGGTTACATAGGCTAAAAACTGACTCAAGATGACCTTGCTGCGATTGAAATGAAAGCTTCAAATTACATTCTTTACTATAGGTAAAACAAATCCCATTTGTACTAGGCTTGTGCACCGATTTTTTTTTCGGTTCGATTCGATTTGTTCGGATGTTTAAAATTTTTGATTCGGCTCGTTTCGACCGATTTCTGTTTCGATTCGGTTCGGTTCGGCTCGTTTTTCGTGTACATTTTTTTTCGGAATATCGACCATTTTTCGTATTTTCAGGTCACTTTGCTCGTTTTTTGTATCGACTTTTCGTGATTTCGGAAATTTTCATTTTTTTCGGAACGTCTGTTCTCCTCGTTTCAAAGTGTCTAACTCTATTCGTTTTGACGTGTAACTACTATGGTTTACTTTTTTTTATACTCTATATATTTTTTTTATAATAAATTTTTGGTTTGTTTTTCGGATCCGATAATTCATTCTGTCGATACGATAATTCTGGCGATTCTATCGTGTTTTTTTTTATTAAATAAAGATCCTTTTTTTCTTATGAATATACATTTCACAACTTTATTTAATCACATTAAAAAAATGGTATGAAAGCCAAGGAACAAAACAAAATGAACAAAACGATTTAAAAAACGCTAAACTGACCCGAATGGTCTGACTTTAAAAATAAAAACCAGAACAAAAAGGTTTTAAAACGGAAAAATAGTTGATCAAAATTATCTGAAACGAAAAGAAAAACAACAAATAAAATGATTTAAAACAGACAAAAAAAAAAATTAACCCTTTCGCTGCTGAGGCATTTCACGGCTTCCCTTCACGCCTGTGTGCGGTCTGCTGCTGAGCTAATTTTTTAACAGTTTCGCTCCTCTTGTTTAAACGCGTTTTGAAGCCTTATTTTATAATATGACCCAGACATGTTATATATCGTTCTTTCCGGCAGACTCAACAGATGATTCATAATATATCATTATCATATGTATGCGTCATGTCCTGTCTGTATATTATAACAAAAAATGCAATAAAATTAGAATTTTCAATGTTTGTTTTACAAGGTGTAAAGGGTTTTTTCACATTTTAACATGCGAGTGTTTGTGGTTATATTTTATGAGTTGCGTTTGTTAAAAAAAATTGAAAAGGGGACTTGTTATATTTTTTTGGGTGAAAATTACACTATTTTTAACAAACGCACCCCATACAAAAATCCTTAGTGCAGCATCATTGTTCACATTATAATTGAAATGGGAACAATATAGCTGCATTAACAAAACAAAAAAACTGTTTATTTTTTTTATATTTTAATTTTTTATAATTTTTAACATTGTCATGTTTGGTATTGTTGGAAAGGCCATGCTCTGGTCGATCCAAAGACACCAAACATTAACCGATAGCTGCCGCGGATCGGGAGATAGGGGGTTCCAATGAACCCCCTATCTCCACCATTGGTCGCAGTTAGGGGTTAACTCCAGAACTGACGTCATTGTGACGAGGTCTTGGGACTGTCGGCAGCTGCCGTTCCCCCACGCTGTGGTCTTCCTGCAAAGACATGACCATGTTGGTGGGCAGTGTCTTAGCGGGCAGCGGTGGGAGAGAGAGAGCTCATAGCTGGGAGGAGGTGTTGCGTGAAGCTGCAAACAGGGACAAATAAACTAGACCTGAGCCGCACTGAGGATCTTTGGGTTGTGTCGGAGAAGACTTCACGCAGTGCTGCCATCAATATTGTTTGATAAATTCTTGGTTATACAATGAATGTGACTGTGGACAAAAATCCGTGTTGTTGTGACATCGCCTAAGCTTAACAAAACCATGCCACGGTAATCAAATCTCAAGGCAGTACGACAAGGTTGTTAGTGTGTGTGACATTTTTTGGCCAGGCAGGCAGTGTAGAATGTGCACAGTCACATTCATGGCCACAAATATGTTGACAAATTTATGACAAAGGGTCCATAGAAATGTCAATAAATTTATGTACATATAATGTTAACAGTGTGGAAAAGAAACCAAGCAATACATATTAACTTATTAAGTAAGGAAAAGCAACGCACACAAACAGGAAAATATAGAAAAAATATAAAATTTATTTACAACATGCCACATGGCACTGGCAAACTGCCCAACAGGGGCACAAACATAGGGGAGGAGGAGGCTGGTCTCTACTGCCGCTCCAGGATTTCAACGGCGTTGTTAATATGCTGCCTGAACTCCTGCAGCAACTCCTGGATGGCATCGAAGTTGGCGCCAGCCAGGCGTAGCTCGCCGATCGCCATCCTGACGCTGGACCTTTCAGTGTCCGGTCTGGCTTCTCCTTCTATATATCCAATAAATGAAAGAAGGAAAATACAGTAAGTAAAGCAGGTTTCTATTTTTGACTGAAAGTCTTGAAAAAATATAACAGTAGTATATACCAGTGCTGGCGGCCTCCTGAGGCTCTGACTCCTCCGACTCCTCCGACTCCTCCACCACCGTCAGCATCTCTTCCGGTGCTATAGCTAAGAAATTAAAGAAATAAAAAATACAGTAAACAACAAAACTGATTTATTTTTGAACAAAAGTCGATGCAAAATACAACAGTAAAAAAAAAAAAACCTGGACTCGCGGCCTCCTGCTGCGGCTCCGGCTCCCTCTCTCCATCGCCCTGCTCCTCCTCTTCCTCCTCCTGCTCCTCTTGTGCTATACATAAAAAAATTAAATGAAAATACAGTAAACAAAAAATTTTCTGTTTTTGACCAAAAGTCGTTGCAAAATAAAACAGTATATACCAGCGCTGGTGGTCACCCGTGGCTCCCCCTCCTCCTCCACTGGGGCACTGGTGCCCGCCGGGGCAGATGCTGCCTTTGCCTTCCTGTCTTCTGCCAAATCCAAAAAATAACACGTAAATAATGCAGACTAGAAAAAATGGTATATCTATACAATATATTGCCGAAAGTATTGCGACACCCCTCCACTACCCACTAGCACTACCAGCTTGACCCACCACTACTCCCATCTCATAGTTCTAAAGTCACAAAATATTTATTTATTTATTTCCCCTGCACATAGACATATATTACCGTTCAATTATATATTTTTTTCAGAAGTAAACATTACGTTTATTCAATAAAAACTATTATTTGTGTTGTGTGCATACAAAACGCATTGTGCTGACTGCTTTTAGTTATTTCATAGAAGGCCTCAGCCTCAGTTTCACTTTCAGTTTCTGCTAAAAAAACTGCGGATATAGCAGAAACAACAGAAATCCGCCATTTTGTTTTGAAATTTGCATCTAAAGCGTTCAATGACACTGCTGTAGCAAACTGAATTGCTGCGCTGCAACAATTCAGCAGCTGCTGAGGATGTATTGAATGCGGCTCTGTTTGGATGCACTTTCAGAAGAACTACATGTCCCATCCTACCACTTAGCAGAGACGCAGAGATTTTTGTTGATGCGCAGGTGGGAGCCAATATTGGGCAAGCTGCGGGTCATCTCGTATGCATCACTCAATCACAACAACCCCCCCAGCACACTACAGTGCACAGTGCCAAAAGAGATCCAGCATTGTAACTTCATCTACATACATCAAATTGTAACGGGGAGCCCCCTATAGGGTGAGGGGGAACCCCCAATCTGCAGAGATGAAGCCTTAAGGACAGGTATACAGCTTCCAGGGAACAAACCAAGATATTAACAGAAATAGAAAGATCCCTAAACCCTGACTGAGATCCTTGAAAGATGGTCTCGAAATACTAACTAGGCTAGGTTTGCAAGATGAATAAAACATAAACCAGACAGACAATAAATGCAGGTATACAGATTCCAGGGAACAACCAAGATATTAACAGAAACTAGAAAGATCCCTAAGCCCTGACTGAGATCCTTGAAAGGTGGTCTCGAGATACTAACTAGGCTAGGCCTGCAAGACGAACAAAACATAAACCAGACATACGATGAATGCAGGCATACAGACTCCTAAGCACGGTACAGTACAGGGGACAGACAGAAGAGAGATCCAAATACAAGAGCCAAAGGTCATACACGGAATATCATAACTAGAGGGGTCAGACAAGAGAGGGATCCTAAATACATGAGCCAGAGGTCATACACAGCAAATCAAAGTAAACCAGCATACAGGGACTAGGCAAGAAAGACTATCCTGGTCCAAGGATCAAGGGGAATCCTGGTCGTACTTATAGGGCAGAACAGGTCATGTGACCGCAGACCAATTAGCCCAACAGATGGCCTGCAGGCTGAAAACAAAACAACAGGAATCCCTGCTACCACCAGCAGGGGGCAAGGCCGAGACGTGACACAAATATCACAATTTTCACGAATACGTAAAATCCCAAAAAAGAAGAGTTATGGCAAAAATGCATGTAAGACGAGTCGTGAAAACGCAAAGCTATACACAATCACATTGCATGAAAAAAGGACTAGATAAATCAACGTATTTCTGTGCACATTAGCACATGCAAGCACATTATTATTATTATACTATTATACTTGGCTCTTGTGACATCCCCAAGTGGCATCCCTAAGTGGACGTTCAGAGTTGATTCCTGGAGTTTTATCCAAGATCCCCTATGCCATCCACCATCATGATCCCTAATTTCTGTGTCTCCTCTCTCCACAGGTAGGTCATTATCACCCATCATCCACAGACACCCACATCTCAACTGATCCCCTGCATACTTTTGCTGGTAGGACCCCCATCACCCAGTATTCGCAGGCACCCACATTGTAACGTTACCTTGGTCTTTTTCTGTATTTTTTTTTGTTTTTCTCCACCGTTTGCTTTGCTAATTAGCATGTGAATCTCCTGCCCTATTGACACAGCCCATCCAGCTTCAGGTGTTTGCATTCAGGCAGTTAAAAAGTAATCAGTCCGCCCTATATAACATTTAAGAGTGGCTCCACTGAGCCTTGGCTCTTGTGACATCCCCAAGTGGCATCCTAAGTGGACGTTTAGAGTTGATTTCCTAGAGGTGCGGGACTGGAGGAAGGAACTGCAAGGCCCACTTTTTACTCTGGGTAAACGCACATCTATATCATGCTTTCTCTCACGCTTCTGCTCTTTACTTCTACCTTTCTCCTTAAATGGAACTCCTGCCCCTCTACCACCGACCTCTACACTATCTGCATCTCTCCCTCCCTCCTCTCGTCCCACATGATGGCCTCGCATGAGCTCCTTTGTTTCCTCAGAACATGGTCTCCCTCTAACTCTCGTGCTGCCAATCACTCACACTCACACAAATCCCATTCCCACCTTCTCTTTCTCACCCTCCTGCTGTTACTCTATTCAGGTGACATATCCCCTAACCCTGGCCCCACAACATATCCAATACTTTCCTCTCATCCTATCTCCATCGCACATAAATCACCTCCCTGCAAGCCTCCCAGCAACCTCATTCCCATAATCCCTCAGCGCCTGTCCTCTTTCTCCTGCGCCCTCTGGAATGCTCGCTCTGTGTGCAACAAACTCACAGCAATCCATGACCTCTTCCTTTCAAACTCCTTCAACCTCCTAGCTTTAACTGAAACCTGGCTAACCCCCTCTGACACGGCCTCCGTTGCTGCTCTCTCAGATGGCGGTCTACACTTGAGCCATACCCCCAGACCGGGTGAGAGAAATGGTGGCGGGGTCGGACTCCTGCTCTCTCCCACCTGTACCTACCAGCATCTGCCTCCACCCCCATCCCTCTCCTTCTCCTCCTTCGAGACACACTGCATCCACCTGTTCTCTCCTCTGGCTCTCAGGGTGGCAGTCATCTACCGCCCACCGGGACCAACCTCCCAGTTCTTTGACCACTTTGCTACCTGGCTTTCTCACTTCCTGTCTTCTAATCTTCCATGCTTAATTCTCGGGGACTTCAACATTCCCATTGACGATCCTTCCGCCCCTGCTGCCTCCAAACTTCTTTCACTCACGTCCTCCCTTGGACTCACACAATCCTCCCTCCTCCCTACCCACCGCGATGGTCACGCTATTGACCTTGTCTTTTCCAACCTCTGCTCCATTTCTGAGTTCAACTGTCGCCCTTTCCCCATCTCTGACCACCACCTTCTCTCTTTCAACCTATCTGGACTTCCTAAACACCCTGCTCCCCCACCCCGCACACACACTCGCAGAAATCTACATGCTGTGGACCCCCATCAATTCTCCAACCTACTTCACCACCTCCCTCATACCTCATCCTTCACCTGCCCTGATGCTGCCACTAATCACTACAACACAACGCTTATCTCTGCTCTAGACACTCTTGCTCCTCTTCGACTCTGTAAGGCCCCACGCCGCCAGCTTCAGCCCTGGCACACCCTCCAGACTCGCTACCTGCAAAGATGCTCCCGCACCGCAGAGCGTGCCTGGAGGAAATCCCGCTCTGAAGCTGATTTTGTTCACTTCAAGTTTATTCTCCGGTCATACACCTCTGCCCTCCACTTGGCCAAGCAATCCTTCTTCTCATCTCTTATATCTACACTGTCCTCCAACCCTAAACGGCTCTGGTCCACCTTCAACACCCTCCTCTACCCACCTGCACCTCCCCCCACAGCTGCCTTCAGTGCTCAAGACCTGGCAGACTACTTCCTCAGTAAAACTCTAACTATCAGAAGTAACATCCCAACACAAGATAGTTATCTGCCACCTCCACTCCCACAGGTCCCCTCTGCCACCCTCTGCTGCCTTCCTCCCAGCCACTGAGGAGGAAGTCAATTCCTTATTGTGCTCCTCACATCTCACCACGTGCCCGCTCGACCCATTCCCTCACATCTAATTCTCCCCTCGCCTCCTCCCTCACCCCTGCTCTCACACACATCTTCAACCTATCTCTCTCCACTGGCTCCTTTCCATCCGCCTTCAAACACGCGCTAGTTACCCCTTTACTAAAGAAACCATCCCTAGATCCCAACTCTCCATCCAATTACCGCCCTGTATCCCTGCTTCCCTTCACATCAAAGCTCTTAGAAAAACTAGTCTTCAACCGCCTCTCCCTCTTCCTGTCCTCCAATTCCCTACTTGACCCCCTGCAATCTGGCTTCTGTCCCCTACACTCAACTGAAACTGCCCTCACCAACGACCTCCTAACTGCTAAAAAACACGGCCACTATTCTATTCTCATCCTGCTTGACCTCTCGGCTGCTTTTGACACTGTTGACCACCCCCTCCTTCTACAGACCCTCAACTCTCTGGGTCTCGGCGACACTGCACTTGCTTGGGTTGACTCCTATTTATCCAACAGGTCCTTCTGTGTGTCCTTTGCTGGTAACTCCTCCTCCTCATTGCCTCTATCTGTTGGTGTACCTCAAGGCTCTGTCCTTGGTCCTCTGCTCTTTTCCATTTACACCTCCTCTCTGGGCAAAATCATCAACAGCTTTGGCTTTAATTACCACCTCTACGGTGATGACACTCAGATCTACCTCTCTACCCCTGATCTCTCTCCCCCTGTCCTTTCAAAAGTCAGTGACTGTTTATCTGGCATCTCCTCCTGGATGGCCTCCCACCACCTAAAGATCAACATGTCAAAGACTGAACTCCTACTTATTCCTCCCTCCAATGCCTCCCCACCTCCTGACTTCTCTATCACGGTGGAGGGTATCACCATCTCCCCATCAAACCAAGTTCGCTGCCTTGGAGTTACACTTGACTCTGCTCTTTCCTTCATCCCCCACATCAAGTCTCTTTCCACCTCCTGCCGATACCAACTGCGTAATATTTCCAGAATTCGGCCATTTCTTACCGCTGTCACCACAAAACAACTCATACACGCCCTGGTAATCTCCCGACTCGACTATTGCAATAATCTCTTATCTGGCCTCCCTCTGTCCCGCCTCTCCCCCCTGCAATCCATCCTGAACGCCTCCGCCAGGCTAATTCACCTCACCCGCCGTTCTGTCTCTGCCACTCCCCTCTGCGAGTCCCTTCACTGGCTCCCCATCCACTGGAGAATTAAGTTCAAAATCCTTATCCTTACCTACAAAACCCTCACTAACTCAGCTCCCCACTACCTGTCCTCACTAATCACCAAATACACCCCAGCCCGCTCCCTAAGGTCAAACAGTGACCTGCGCCTAGCTTCTCCCCTCATCACCTCTTCCCATGATAGACTGCAGGATTTCTCACGCGCAGCCCCCACTCTCTGGAACGCTCTCCCTGGTACTGTCAGACTTTCCCCTAACTTCTCTTCCTTCAAACGCTCCCTTAAAACATTCCTATTTAGGGAAGCCTACCACCCAACTCACTAACGCAACCATCAATCACTCTCACCTTACAGTCCTCTCCTCCTGTTTCCAACCCCAACCCTCCCAGATTGTGAGTTCCTACGGAATAGGGCCTCATCTCCTCCTGTACTGTTTGTCAAATGTTGTTCAATGTATTGTAACCCTGTCTATACTGTGCTTATTGTACAGCGCTGCGGAATATGCTGGCGCTTTATAAATAAAGAATAATAATAATAATATACAGGATTTATATAGCGCCAACAGTTTGCGCAGCGCTTTACAGCGCTCTTTTGACATCCCCAAGTGGCATCCTAAGTGGACGTTTAAAGTTGATTTCCTGGAGGTGCGGGACTGGAGGAAGGAACTGCAAGGCCCACTTTTTACTCTGGGTAAACGCACATCTATATCATGCTTTCTCTCACGCTTCTGCTCTTTACTTCTACCTTTCTCCTTAAATGGAACTCCTGCCCCTCTACCACCGACCCCTACACTATCTGCATCTCTCCCTCCCTCCTCTCGTCCCACATGATGGCCTCATGTGAGCTCCTTTGTTTCCTCAGAACATGGTCTCCCTCTAACTCTCGTGCTGCCAATCACTCACACTCACACAAATCCCATTCCCACCTTCTCTTTCTCACCCTCCTGCTGTTACTCTATGCAGGTGACATATGCAATACTTCCCTCTCATCCTATCTCCATCGCACATAAATCACCTCCCTGCAAGCCCAGCAACCTCATTCCCATAATCCCTCAGAGCCTGTCCTCTTTCTCCTGCGCCCTCTGGAACGCTCGCTCTGTGTGCAACAAACTCACAGCCATTAATGACCTCTTCCTTTCAAACTCCTTCAACCTCCTAGCTTTAACTGAAACCTGGCTAACTCCCTCTGACACGGCCTCCATTGCTGCTCTCTCACATGGCAGTCTACACTTGAGCCATACCCCCAGACCGGGTGAGAGAAATGGTGGCGGGGTCGGAATCCTGCTCTCTCCCACCTGCACCTACCAGCATCTCCCTCCACCCCCATCCCTCTCCTTCTCCTTCGAGACACACTGCATCCACCTGTTCTCTCCTCTGGCCCTCAGGGTGGCAGTCATCTACTGCCCACCGGGACCAACCTCCCAGTTCTTTGACCACTTTGCTACCTGGCTTTCTCACTTCCTGTCTTCTAATCTTCCATGCCTAATTCTTGGGGACTTCAACATTTCCATTGATGATCCTTCCGCCCCTGCTGCCTCCAAACTTCTTTCACTCATGTCCTCCCTTGGACTCACACAATCCTCCCTCCTCCCTAACCACCGCGATGGTCACGCTATTGACCTTGTCTTTTCCAACCTCTGCTCCATTTCTGAGTTCAACTGTCGCCCTTTCCCCATCTCTGACCACCACCTTCTCTCTTTCAACCTATCTGGACTTCCTAAACACCCTGCTCCCCCACCCCGCACACACACACTCGCAGAAATCTACATGCTGTGGACCCCCATCAATTCTCCAACCTACTTCACCACCTCCCTCATACCTCATCCTTCACCTGCCCCGATGCTGCCACTAATCACTACAACACAGCCACTATTCTATTCTCATCCTGCTTGACCTCTCGGCTGCTTTTGACACTGTTGACCAACCCCTCCTTCTACAGACCCTCAACTCTCTGGGTCTCGGTGACACTGCACTTGCTTGGGTTGACTCCTATTTATCCAACAGGTCCTTCTGTGTGTCCTTTGCTGGTAACTCCTCCTTTTCATTGCCTCTATATGTTGGTGTACCTCAAGGCTCTGTCCTTGGTCCTCTGCTCTTTTCCATCTACACCTCCTCCCTGGGCAAAATCATCAACAGCTTTGGCTTTAATTACCACCTCTATGCTGATGACACTCAGATCTACCTCTCTACCCCTGATCTCTCTCCCCCTGTCCTTTCAAAAGTCAGTGACTGTTTATCTGGCATCTCCTCCTGGATGGCCTCCCACCACCTAAAGATCAACATGTCAAAGACTGAACTCCTACTTATTCCTCCCTCCAATGCCTCCCCACCTCCTGACTTCTCTATCACGGTGGAGGGTATCACCATCTCCCCATCAAACCAAGTTCGCTGCCTTGGAGTTACACTTGACTCTGCTCTTTCCTTCATCCCCCACATCAAGTCTCTTTCCTCCTCCTGCCGATACCAACTGCGTAATATTTCCAGAATTCGGCCATTTCTTACCGCTGTCCCCACAAAACAACTCATACACGCCCTGGTAATCTCCCGACTCGAGTATTGCAATAATCTCTTATCTGGCCTCCCTCTGTCCCGCCTCTCCCCCCTACAATCCATCCTGAACGCCTCCGCCAGACTAATTCACCTCACCCGCCGCTCTGCCTCTGCCGCTCCCCTCTGCGAGTCCCTTCACTGGCTCCCCATCCACTGCAGAATTAAGTTCAAAATCCTTATCCTTACCTACAAAACCCTCACTAACTCAGCTCCCCACTACCTGTCCTCACTAATCACCAAATACATCCCAGCCCGCTCCCTAAGGTCAAACCGTGACCTGCGCCTAGCTTCTCCCCGCATCACCTCTTCCCATGATAGACTGCAGGATTTCTCACGCGCAGCCCCCACTCTCTGGAACGCTCTCCCTCATACTGTCAGACTTTCCCCTAACTTCTCTTCCTTCAAACGCTCCCTTAAAACGTTCCTATTTAGGGAAGCCTACCACCCAACTCACTGACGCAACCATCAATCACTCTCACCTTACAGTCCTCTCCTCCTGTTTCCAACCCCAACCCTCCCAGATTGCAAGTTCCTATGGGAATAGGGCCCTTATCTCCTCCTGTACTATTTGTCAAATGTTGTTCAATGTATTGTAACCCTGTCTATACTGTGCCTACTGTACAGCGCTGTGGAATATGCTGGCGCTTTATAAATAAAGAATAATAATAATAATTTAAAATATAACATGACACTTACGTTTGGCTATGACGCGACGGATGTGCCTCAGCTGCTCCTGCTCGTGTGCCTTCAGATCGGACCAGCGTTTTCAGAGCTGGTCCTTCGTCCGGTCTTTCTTGAACAACTCCAGGATAGTGGTTCGGAGCTTGTCAAGGATACGGTCCTTGCGGGTGTTATTCTTCCTGCCGTAAGGGCTCTTACGGCAGTCATAATCTTTTTTATCAAAGATGCGGACCAGCTCCAACATCTCCTCAAATGCCATGTTGCTGGCCCGCTTCTTCCTGGGTGGTGTCTCTGGGGTGGAAGCAGATGAGGACGAGGAGGTGTCCGAATGGGACTCTCTTCTTTCATCCATGATATAAATTATAAATAAATTCAATATTTTTTGGCCTGTCAAAAAAGTTGTCAAAACTGGCTCAATAAAGTTACGACATCCACGCGCGCGCATGGCATGCGCGACCCGCGGACGAATCGGATCCGACCCGATTACGAAGGAATTATCGTATCGACAGAATTATCGGATCATTGGAAACAAGAAACAAGTGATACGCATTTACAAATACCAAATTTACAGAATCAGCGATATAACCGATAATAGACTTTAGTTAAATCTACGATGTCCAGAATTACCGAAATGGAACCGAAATCACGAATAGAGCGA
The DNA here is from genome assembly GCA_009667805.1 of Leptobrachium leishanense. NCBI lineage: Eukaryota > Metazoa > Chordata > Amphibia > Anura > Megophryidae > Leptobrachium > Leptobrachium leishanense. The sequence continues at coordinate 41,144 of RXON01002392.1, forward strand.
AAATAAATTTTGATTTGACACATTTCAAGTCCATTCGAAAACTCCGAAAAATTTTCGTTTCGGCTCGGAAACCTTTTCGGATCTGTCGGTTTTCGGGTCCGATCCGATTCGGAAAATCGGCCGAATCCGAAGACACGAATTGGGAAATTTCGTGAAAATTCCGAAACGCACATCCCTAATTTGTACAAACTGGCCAATGGCAACTAACCCACTACACTATATGGAAAACAGTATTAGGACACTTCACCATTACACCAAAAGGAGCTTTTATGACACCACTTTCAAAATACATACAGGGTAATTCAAAGAGATTCCAAAAGTCACCGCATGTTCGGTGACTTTTCGTTCTCTTCAATTCGGTTCATTTTGCCGATCCCATTTCGGTGACCCTGTGGTGTATTCAGCAAGCGCCACAGGGTCCCCGAATTGCAGGGAAAAGCTACCGCAAACCCGAAGAAAACAAACCGCAAAGCCCGGCGAATGCAAGCCGAAAACCCGCAAAAACATCTGGAATAACCTGCCGAAAACCACGGAAAAACCCGAGCAGGAGGCGATCACACGCAGAGAAGCCGCTGGAAAAAGCAGACACCGCAGACAGAGTGAAGTGAATAAATTAGGAAAACAGTTTGCATGAATGATTGAAAAGTGAAACGCTGTTTGCAAAGAAACTACTGAGCGAAAATGTCTGAAATTTACATATGAGGTTCAGGGAATGATAATAAAGAGGGCTGTTACAGAAAAAATAAGTCAACTTAAAAAAAAAAATCAAAAAAAAAAATCGGACTTTTAAAAAAATAATAATAATAATTCAGAAAAATTACTCTTTACTGCAGAATTTTATAATGAACGGTTTATTAGATATTGAATTAAAACAGGAATATTTTTAACATTGAAGCCTATGGGTTTCTCCTGAATAAACTTGCCGAATTAAACCACCGAATGGCAGGGCATTTCGGGACCCTTTCACTGCTGGTTTGTGTTCTCTGAATAGCCGAAGCAGTGCTTTTTCATGGGGTTTTCACTGTCCTCGAAAAGGCACCGAACAGGCACCGAACAGGCACCGTATGTTCAGGCAATTCGCCAGGATTTGGCGAATTGCCTGCTCTCTGGATAGCCGAATGGCCAAGAAAGGTAACCGAACGCTGATTTTCAGCGTTCGGTTACCTTTTTTCAAGCAATTCGGATCTCTTTGAATTACCCTGATAGACATTAATATAGAGATGGCCCCTTTGAAAGTTGTCCACTCTTCCACTCTTCTTTGAAGAATTTCCACAAAGTTGAAGTGTTTCTCTGGAATTTTTACCCATTCATCAAGGAGAGCATTTGTGAGGTCAGGCACTGATACTGTTTCCACTGCTTCAGTGGTGACATGCTTTACACTATTCAATCCATTGCTTGGCATTGTACCTAGTGATGTGAGGCTTTCATATACTGTAGATGCATTGCTCAGCCATGCAAACCCATTCTATGAAGCTCCTAGGGATGTGCGTTTCGGAATTTCAGAATTTACACGAAATTTCCCGATTCGTGTTTTCGGATCCGGACGATTTTCCGAAAATTTTTAGATCCGAAAATGGCAGATCCGAAAAGTTTTCCGAGCCGAAACTAAATATTTTTCGGAATTTTCGAATGGACTTGAAATGTGTCAAATCGAAATTTATTTTCGCTCTATTCATGATTTCGGTTCCATTCGTGATTTCGGATCTTTATTTAATAAAAAAAAACACGATAGAATCGCCAGAATTATCGTAGACACTTTGAAACGAAAAGAACAGAAGTTCCGAAAAAACGAAAATTTCCGAAAAGTCGATACAAAAAACTAACAAAGTGAGACGAAAATACGAAAAATGGTCGATATTCCGAAAAAAAAATGTACACGAAAAACGAGTCGAGCCGAACCGAATCGAAACAGAAATCGGCCGAAACGAGCCGAATCGAAAAGTTTAAACATCCGAACAAATCGAACCGAAAAAAAAATCGGTGCACAAGCCTAGAAGCTCCCGCCATCGCATAGTTTTGTGCCAATATTAATGCCAGTGGAAATTTGGAACTCTTCAGCTATTCAATCATCAGAGCGTTGGGGAATTTTACGCACCATGTGCTGCCTTCAGCCCTCTCTGACCCTGCTCTGTGACTTCATGTGGTCTTCCGCTTCGTGGCTGAGTTTCTGCTGTTCCTAAACATTTCCACTTTCCAGTAAACCACCTACTGGATTATCAAGCAGGGATGAGATTTTACAAACTGGCTTATTGCAAAGCTGGCCTCCTTTCATAGCACCATGTGTGAATGCACTGAGCTATTCAGAATGAGCCATTCTTTTTTCCACAAATGTTTGTAAACACAGACTGCATGGCTAGGTGTTCACATTTTTTTTTTTTTTTACACCTGTGGCAATGGGTCTGATTGAAACACCTGAATTCAATTATAAAGAGGTGTGTGTATATACATATAAGGGGTTATTCAAAGAGAGCCGAATTGGCTCCGAAACGGCACCGAACGGTGAATTTCCCTGTACGGTGCAATTTCAGAGCTATTCGGCTATTCAAAAAGCAGGCAGTTCGCCAAATATTGGCGAATTGCCAGTGAAATACGGTGCTGTTCTATGGCTGTGAAATCCCCATAGAGAAGTATTGGTTAATATAGTCAGAACACCGAACAGCACCGAAATGTTACTGAAATGCCCCGATTTTCGGTGGTTTCATTCGGCAGGTTTAATCAGGCGAATCCCTTAGGCTTCAATGTAAAAAATATTCCCCTTTTTATTAAGTATCTATTGAACCGTTTATTCTTTTAATTTTCAGCAAAAAGTTTTTTTACTTATTTATTTTTTGAAAAAATAAAAAATAAGATTAAATCTATACAGGACAAAACAAATATGGAACAACCATAGCGTTACACTGCATAAAACAGTACCGCACAATAAACCCCTGCTAAAATCCCGCTCACAGGATTGAAACACAAGAATGCATATAACCATCAGGTGTTACCCCTCCTTGCGGTGATCTCTGGAAACGGTGAATGCCCCCTGGCATGTGATACTCCACTTCACAGGAATCGTGTTCTGTATCAATCCGGCAATTGCCACATCCACAATGGGGGACCAGAGGCTCCATTAAACGGATTGAAGTTAGTTATAGGCTGACGAAACAGGTCCGATTTTTAATCTGTGTATCGGAATAAAACCATTTTGTTTTCATCCCCAGATCCTGTCTAATTCTTCCATTTAATGGAGCCTCTGGTCCCCCATTATGGATGTGGCAATTGTTAAATTGATACTGCACACAATTCCTGTGAAGTGGAGTATTTATTACATGCCAGGTGGCATTCACGGTTTCCAGAGTTCACCGCAAGGAGGGGTAACACCTGATGGTTATGCGTTATTGTTATATGCGTTATTGTTTTTTTATACTGTGAGTTGGCTTTTAGCAGGGGCTTATTGTGCGGTACTGTTTTATGCAGTGTAACGCTATGGTTGTTCCAGATTTGTTTTGTCCTGTTTAGATTTCACCTTCTTTTTTCATCCATTTATGCACGTATTCTGGAGGAGGCGAAATTGAAATCTATAAGGTTATGTACTGATTTATATTTGTTCTCGCGTCTTGGGGTAGAGCACAATTTTCTTATTTGGTGTGTATTTATCTTTTTAGGAGTTTTTAGGCATTTTTGGGGATTTTTTTCAGCGAACTTCCTTTCTGTTTTTGCTTCAAATAGCGTTTTTTTTGTTTTTTTTCCTGTAACAGACCTTTTAATTATTATTCATAGGACCTTATATATTAATTCCAGGCATCTTCATGCAGTAGGTTTTTTGAAAACAGCTTTTAATTGTTGCAGTGGTTCTTCTTATATTTTTTTACCCTGTTCATCGGCTTGTTGGCTTTTTCCGGCGGCTGGTCGATGCTCTGTACGACGGGTCGTTGGCTTTTTTCAGATGCATTTCGGTGGTTTTGTGGCTCTTTTGCAGCCGATCATCGAGCGCATTCGGCTTTTTTTCGGCAGTTTGTCGGATCGCTTCGATTTCTTTTCTGGACCCCGGTGCCTGGGGATGGGCCTTGTCTGGACCCTGGGCCCTGGTGATGGGCCTGGGCTGGTCCCCGGACCCTGGTGCTGGGCCTGGGCTGGTCCCCGGGCCCTGGTGCCTGGGGATGGGCCTGGGCCTGGTCTGGTCCCCGGGCCGTGGTGATGGGCCTGGGCTGGTCCCCGGGCCCTGGTACCTGGGGATGGGCCTGGGCCCGGTCTGGTCCCCGGGCCCTGGTGATGGGCCTGGGCTGGTCCCCGGGCCCTGGTGCCTGGGGATGGGTGCCTGGGGATGGGCTTGGGCTGGTTCCCGGGATGGGCCTAGGCCGGTCTGGACCCCGGGCCCTGGGGATGGGCCCAGGCCCGGTCTGGACCCCGGGCCCTGGGGATGGGCCTGGGCCCAGTCTGGTCCCCGGGCCCAGTCTGGTCCCCGGGCATGTGCCTGGTCTGGACCCTGGTGATGGGCCTGGGCTGGTTCCCGGGCCCTGGTGCCGGGCTGGTTCCCGGGCCCTGGTGCCGGCGGCTGGTCCCCGGCCCTGGTGCCGGGCCTGGGCTGGTCCCCGTCCCTGGTGCCTGGGGTGGGCCTGGGCCTGGTCTGGTCCCCGGGCCCTGGTGATGGGCCTGGGCTGGTCCCTGGGCCCTGGTGCCTGGGGATGGGTGCCTGGGGATGGGCCTGGGCCCGGGGATGGGCCTGGGCCTGGTCTGGTTCCCGGGATGGGCCTAGGCCCGGTCTGGACATCGGGCCCTGGGGATGGGCCCAGGCCCGGTCTGGTCCCCAGGCCCTGGGGATGGGCCTGGGCCCAGTCTGGTCCCTGGGCCCTGTCTGGTCCCCGGGCATGGGCCTGGTCTGGACCCCAGGCCCTGGTGCCTGGGGATGGGCCTGGGCCCGGTCCCCAGGATGGGCCTGGGCCCGGTCCCTGGAATGGGCCTGGGTGCCTGGGGATGGGCCTGGGCCCAGTCTGGTCCCCGGTATGGGCCTGGACCCCAGGATGGGCCTGGGCCCGGTCTGGACCCCGGGCCCTGGTGCCTGGGGATGGGCCTGGGCCCGGTCTGGTCCCCGGGATGGGCCCGGTCTTGACCCCGTCCTACTCACCCGCTACAGTCTTCTGTCCTGGTTCTTCTTCTTCTTCTCCGCTTCTTTCTTCTTTCTTCTCCGCTTCTCTCTTCTTTCTTCTCCGCTTCTCTCTTCTTTCTTCTCCGCTTCTATCTTCTTTCTTCTCCGCTTCTTTCTTCTCCGCTTCTTTTGTCTTTCTTCTCCGCTTCTTTCTTCTCCGCTTCTATCTTCTTTCTTCTTGTAACCGCGCGGTGTCACAGCTTTCTTTTGATGCCGCGCATCACGTGTGCGCCGTCACACACGTGACTGGGGGCGGTGCCAAAGCAGCGTGCCTTGGAAGTAGACGCACGCTGCTTGGCCCGCCCAGCCAGTGAAATTAAAATAACATGTGCCGCAGCGCCAGCAGGCAGCAGCCGCCATCAGTAGTAGTGCACAGCGCAAGGGGCCCGGCAGCGGCCCCAGCGGGGGCCCCGTTGGCCCGGCGGGGACCCTGGCAGCCCAGGCCCCCCCGGGCACCGGGTCCCTTACTGCTGTATGGGGCATAATGCCCTGATGGCGGCCCTGACTGTACAGGGATTTTCAGTCATTATAACATACTGAATCTTAGACCTTTACAGTAGTGAGTGACCCCAGAGCTCTCCATATATTCTGACATCTTCCTGGTTGTTGCAGTGTAGTAGTAACATTTGTTGAGTGTTTTGTTACAGTGAGGATGGGAGCCGCTTCTTGTAGCTTCTTAACAATAATACAGGGTGACAGGAATAAGATATCACAAATAATCTGCTTTCTCAAGAGGAAGAATACTAATCTTGCGTTAAAAAGATATTCAAATGACTCTCTGTGGGTTAATTTCACATATTATTTCAATGTTATATTGTGTATCCAATTCTTGGCAGTGAAAGAGTTCCGGAATATCTGGTAGTTAATTTATTTTTCATTGAAGTTGTCACGGATCCCCCTGATACTAGAGTGGTGGTCCCTATACGCAGGACACTCTCTACCCTTCCGATCCTTAGAGTGGTCGGCACGACTAGACAGACTACAAGAATGGCAGTACAGAGCACGTACAAGAGAGACGTCACGGATCCCTCTGCTTTATCTGAGTAGTGGTTTCTAGACACAGAACAGTCTCTACCCTTCCGATCCTTAGAGTGGTCGGCACGACTAGACAGACACAGAATGATACACAAGAAGTTAGAATGATTAGCTCTTCCCAAGACCCTAACAACACAAGGGGTAGTCTGATGTGTGCTTAGGGTGCCACACAGACTGACCTCAATACCAGAATTAGAAGAGTTGATGCCAATACCAGGGGTTATGCACAGAATGGTTCGTTCGCCAATGCCAGGGATCATACACAGAGTGGTTCGTTCGCCAATGCCAGGGGTCATACACAGAATAGTCGTTTGCCAATGCCAAGGGGTCAATACACAGAATAGTCGTTTGCCAATGCCAGGGGTCAATACACAGAATAGTCGTTTGCCAATGCCAGGGGTCAATACACAGAATAGTCGTTTGCCAATGCCAAGGGGTCAATACACAGAATAGTCGTTTGCCAATGCCAAGGGGTCAATACACAGAATAGTCGTTTGCCAATGCCAAGGGGTCAATACACAGAATAGTTGTTAGCCAAATATGCAAGAGCTCTGCGGGAAGTAACTACCACGTCAGGGCACCGGCATTTCTGAGAGCCTGGGCTTTAAACCCGGCGGGTCCGCGTCAGCCCGCCAGGCCCCGCCCCCCGGCTTCCCCACGTGTGCGGAAGCGACCGCAATATCATTCGGCGCCTGGCCAGCGAGCAGCGAGGAAGCTGCTGCCAGGCGCCGGGGTGCGGGGGCTACCGTGACAGAACCCCCCCCTCTACGGGCGGCCACTGGACGACCCCCAGGGGCGCGGGGATGAGCCAAATAGAAAGCCCTCACCAACCGAGGAGCATGAACCTCAGTAGCCGGAAGCCAAGAGCGATCCTCTGGGCCGTAGCCCACCCAGTCAACCAAGTACTGAAGGACCCCCCTAGAAACCCTGGCGTCCAGAATGGCCTCAACTTCAAACTCCTCCTCGCCCTCCACAGAGACCGGAGGAGGGGGGACACGGGCCCTGGTGTACCGATTACACAAAAGTGGTTTCAAAAGGCTCACGTGAAACACATTGTGTATCTTGATATGGGAGGGCAGAGCCAGAGCATAGGAGACCGGATTGATTCGCCGCAGAACCTTATAGGGGCCTATGTACCTGGGTGCCAGTTTCATGGAGGGTACTAAAAGCTTAATGTTGCGTGAAGAAAGCCAAACCCTGTCCCCAACTTGATACACGGGTGCCGGCCTCCTGTGTCTGTCGGCTTTGATCTTCTGTGTAACACTACTATCCTCCAGTGCCCGTTTAACCCTTCCCAGGTTTCTTTCAATGACACTAAATGCTCATCCAGAGCAGGAATCGCGGTATCAGGAAACGTAGCAGGGAGCACGGGAGGATCAAAACCGTAAACAGTGAAGAAGGGGGAACGTCCTGTGGCTTCGCTTACTGCACTGTTCAAGGCATACTCTGCCCACGGTATCAGGTCTGACCAGTTATCTTGTCGTTCGGATATAAAGCACCTGAGATATTTTTCTATATTTTGGTTGGCTCGTTCCGCCGCCCCGTTGGTCTGGGGGTGATAGGCCGAAGAGAAAGATAGGTCTATCCCCACCTCTGCAAAACCCTTTCCAGAATCTGGAGACGAATTGGCCCCCTATCCGAGACAATCCCAAGAGGAATACCGTGTAAGCGGACCACATTGGAAACAAAAATGGGCACCAGTTCGGCTGCCGAAGGAAGTTTCCGAAGAGGAACATAGTGACCCATTTTGGAGAATCGATCTATGACCGTGAGTATTACAGTATTCCCTCTAGACTCAGGTAACTCTACTATAAAATCCATAGCTAAATGCGACCATGGTCGTTCGGGGATTGGCAGAGGCTGGAGTAAACCAATAGGCGCTGTTTTGGGACTTTTATGTCTTGTGCACACCTCACACACGGTTATGTAATCTTTAACGTCACGGCGCACCGTGGGCCACCAAAGGAGTTTACGTATACTAGACACTGTTTTGGTGATCCCCATGTGCCCAGAGATTTTGTTATCATGATACAGTTTTAATACCTCTTCCCTTTCGTTCTCAGGTACAAAGAGTTTCGCAGGAGGTCTCCCCCCAGGAGCTGTGCCCTGGGCGGTCTGCAATCTTAACATTAGAGGAGACGAGACACTAATCGTGGTAAGTGCTATAATCCTTTCCTGGGGTACAATGGGATGTTGATCTTGGATGTTATGTTCGTATGACTCGTACTGTCTTGACAATGCGTCTGCTTTAATGTTTCTCGACCCAGGTCTGTATGTGAGGACGAAATTAAAGCTGGAAAGAAACAATGACCATCTCGCTTGCCTGGCATTCAACCGTTTAGCGTCTCCAATGTACGTGAGATTCTTATGATCGGTTATGATGACAATGGGGTCCCTAGACCCCTCTAATAAGTATCTCCATTCCGTCAAGGCTGCAATAACTGCTAACAATTCTCTGTTTCCGATATCATAGTTCCTCTCTGCCGGGGACAACTTTCGGGAATAGAAGCCGCATGGATGCAAGGGCTTGTCGGGTGCCTCCCTTTGGGACAAGACTGCACCAAGACCTAGCTCGGAGGCGTCAACTTCAACCTGGAAAGGCAGAGCCGGATCAGGATGTCGGAGAACAGGGGCAGTGGTGAAAGCCTGTTTAAGTGCCTCAAAGGCTTGACTGGCCTGGGGTGTCCACTTCTGATTCACCACCCCCTTTTTAGTCATAGCCGTGAGGGGAGCTATCAAGGCCGAGAAATTTTTAATGAACCTCCGGTAGTAGTTAGTAAACCCCAAAACCTCTGGATGGCTTTAAGCCCTTGGGGTAAAGGCCAGTCAAGAATCGCTGAGAGTTTTTTAGGATCCATTTGGAAACCTTCAGGGTTATTATATACCCAAGGAAGTGCACTGTCTCTATGTCGAATAAGCATTTCTCTAGCTTACAATATAACCCAGCCCTCAATAGTCTCTTCAACACTTGTCTCACGTGGGCGTGATGAGTCTCCTTATCAGGAGAGTATATCAGGATGTCGTCCAGATATACTATAACGAACGTTTGCAGAAAATCCCTTAGGGTGTCGTTTATGAGGTCCTGGAAAACGGCTGGCGCATTGCATAACCCAAAGGGCATCACCAGGTATTCATAATGCCCGCTACGTGTATTAAAAGCCGTTTTCCATTCGTCCCCTTCTTAACCCTGACCAGGTTGTACGCTCCGCGTAAATCAAGTTTCGTATAAATACGGGCCCCTTTTAAACGGTCGAACAATTCGTTATAAGAGGTATTGGGTATGCATTTCTTATGGTAATCCTATTTAAACCTCTATAATCGATGCAAGGTCGCAGGTCACCCTCTTTTTTGGAAACGAAAAAGAAACCTGCTCCTGCTGGAGAGGAGGATCGTCTGATGAATCCTCGCTCTAGATTCTCCCTTATATATTCCTCCATAATGTCATTTTCCCTTTGAGACAAGGGGTATACGTGTCCTCTAGGAGGCATAGTACCAGGGAGTAACTCTATAGCACAGTCATAAGGACGATGCGGTGGTAGGACCTCAGTCCTGGTTTTAGAGAACACCTCCTTTAGCGCCATATAACATTCTGGGACTTCAGTGGACAAAGGAGGTGCTGTGGCAATGTTGAGACTACCAATCACATTAACCCTGCCCAGGCACTTTGACTGGCAACTAGGACCCCAACACATTATATCTCGCTGGGCCCAGTCAATCACCGGGTTATGTTCTGTCAACCATGGGAACCCTAGAACGACAGGACATGAGGGAGAGTCGATAACCTGGAATCGTATGGTTTCACAGTGCAGAACTCCTGTAGTCATGCACACATCGATAGTGTCGTGTGTGATATGGGGACATGACAGGGGTTTCCCGTCTATGGCTTCTACCATAAGAGGCCTCTCCTTTAGAACCAGAGGTAAGAGGTGGTTGGCAGCAAAACATCTATCCATAAAATTACCTGAGGCTCCAGAGTCTAGGAATGCCTCAGTCTCGAGGTGAACCCCCTCCCAGGTGAGGGAGATGGGTAACAGAATCCGAGTTTTTTTTTTTTCATCATCCACAAAGGAGGCATACAGAGAACCAATAACCTGGGTATTACTTGTCTTTTGACCTGATTTGCCACTCTCACCCCTGCTACCCCTGGGTCTCTGAGGACATTGAAGGCGGAAATGATCTGCCCCGGCACAATAAAAACAGAGCCCCCTTTCTCTCCGGTGAGCTCTCTCTGCCTCTGAAATACCCGTTTTACCTATCTGCATAGGTTCAATGGCCGGTACATCGGTCTTAACGGTCTCCAGGTTACCTGATGCAGTGGTATGCCTGGGTACTAAGGGTAAAGGAGGTAGGACCCTTCTGGGTCTGTCTCTGGTGTGTCTCCTTTCCCTGATTTGATCGTCCATGGCGATGCAGAAATCAATCAAATGATCCAGATGTTCTGGTAATTTTAGGGGAGCCAATTCAAACATAAACGCCTCGTTCAGACCTTCGGTAAAGGCCAGGGTTAAAACGTCGTTCGGCCAGTGTACCTCAGAAGACAAAGTCTTAAATTCTATGGCATAGTCGGAAACCCTCCTATTACCTTGTTTGATGTGAAACAGGGATCTACCCGCATTGGTAGCCCGTCTAGAGGGATCAAAAGTACGCTTTAACTCGGAGGTAAAACCCTCATAGTCATATATATGGGTTTTCTTGTTCTCCCACAAGGGCGTGGCCCATAATAAAGCTTTTTCGGTCAAGTGATTAATCAGATAGCCTACTTTGGCTTTATCAGACATACAGGACCCGGGATTGTTTTCGAATAAGATCTCGAGTTGGGTCAGAAAGCCCCGGCATAAGTTCGGTGTTCCGTCATAACGTACGGGTGCTTTCATACTGAGCCTACAACCCTCGAGAGCGGCCGAACTGACCCTAGGCACCACTGGGTCTGGCGGGCTTGCAGTACCAGAACTGGAGCGGTTTAGCAGGGTTTGCAGGGCAAGAGCAATCTGGTCCATTCTATGGTCCTGCTCTTCTTGTCTGGCTGCAATACGTGTCAATTGATTAGAGAGGTCTGCGGGATCCATGGCCCTGACGTAATGTCACGGATCCCCCTGATACTAGAGTGGTGGTCCCTATACGCAGGACACTCTCTACCCTTCCGATCCTTAGAGTGGTCGGCACGACTAGACAGACTACAAGAATGGCAGTACAGAGCACGTACAAGAGAGACGTCACGGATCCCTCTGCTTTATCTGAGTAGTGGTTTCTAGACACAGAACAGTCTCTACCCTTCCGATCCTTAGAGTGGTCGGCACGACTAGACAGACACAGAATGATACACAAGAAGTTAGAATGATTAGCTCTTCCCAAGACCCTAACAACACAAGGGGTAGTCTGATGTGTGCTTAGGGTGCCACACAGACTGACCTCAATACCAGAATTAGAAGAGTTGATGCCAATACCAGGGGTTATGCACAGAATGGTTCGTTCGCCAATGCCAGGGATCATACACAGAGTGGTTCGTTCGCCAATGCCAGGGGTCATACACAGAATAGTCGTTTGCCAATGCCAAGGGGTCAATACACAGAATAGTCGTTTGCCAATGCCAAGGGGTCAATACACAGAATAGTCGTTTGCCAATGCCAAGGGGTCAATACACAGAATAGTCGTTTGCCAATGCCAAGGGGTCAATACACAGAATAGTCGTTTGCCAATGCCAAGGGGTCAATACACAGAATAGTCGTGCCAATGCCAGGGGTCAATACACAGAATAGTTGTTAGCAAATATGCAAGAGCTCTGCGGGAAGTAACTACCACGTCAGGGCACCGGCATTTCTGAGAGCCTGGGCTTTAAACCCGGCGGGTCCGCGTCAGCCCGCCAGGCCCCGCCCCCCGGCTTCCCCACGTGTGCGGAAGCGACCGCAATATCATTCGGCGCCTGGCCAGCGAGCAGCGAGGAAGCTGCTGCCAGGCGCCGGGGTGCGGGGGCTACCGTGACAGAAGTTCCATTCTGTTTATGTTTTCCATTGAAGGTTGAGTGTAACCTATTAATGAAACCATTGTATACAGAGCCACAAAATAAAAAGTTGGTTATAATTGAATCTCCTTTTTTTGTATTATTGTTTCAAATTGAAACAGATATATTATAAGCTGCAGATTTCGTCATTTGTTTCCCACCTGTTACAGTTACAAGTACTTATACAGCGCCAACAGCTTCCGTAGCACTTTACAATGAGGAATCGGGCAAACAGGAAGTGTACATGATACAAGAGGAAAGACAACCCTGCCCGTAGGATAACTGTCCAGGTAATACAGCCGTTTAAACCAAGTGCTCAGGCACATCCCATGAGCTTACAATCTAAGGGACGGGGTAACTGAAACAAATGGGAGCAAAGGGAAGGTGAAACTGGTTGCCAGAAGAATATCTTAGGGATTGCATGGGAAGCACCAGAAGTATGGGCATAGTAAGAGTAATTAGAGAGAGAAGTGGAGACAGCTTGACAGGACAGCTGAAATTAGGGACCGGCCCTGGGTGGGCTGGTGGATGGGGATGGTGGGGTGGGACAGCAGAGGGAAGAGAGATGGAGGTGAGTCTGTGAGAGTATGCTGGTGAAAGAGAATGAGGTTGGTGAAAATGCACAGATAGCTACTACCCTAGTTAACCCATGTGCCTCTCTGCAATATAATTAATTCAACATATGAATCTGCACAGATCTGGGCAGCACCTCTCTGGAGATTGATTTATTGATTCGGATCGATTCATTTTTTGGATCAGTTAGTGCTTTGTTTTTTACGAGTTATAATTAATGCAGCATATGAATCCACACACTGCTGGGAAGTTCCCAGCAGTGCGCGGATTCATATGCTGCATTAATTATACTGCAAAGAGGCGCTGTCTGGCACTGTGCAGATTCATATGCTGCATTAATTATACTTCAGAGAGGCGCTGCCCATCAGTGTGCGGATTCATATGATGAATTAATTATACTGCAGAGAGGCAGTTCCCAGCAGTGTGTGGATTCATATGCTGCATTGAAACCTATGGGTTAAAAAGCCTTGTTTCTGTAAAAAAGTTAGGAAACTTAAAATTTCACCCAAAAAATGCCTAATAAATCCTAAAAGAATAAATAAGTAATCTACTTCCTACTTTTAAATAATCAATAAAAAACAAAATAACTCACAATAAAAACAAAAAACCAACTGATCCGAATCGGCGTAATGATCCGAATTGGCGTAATGATCCGAATTGGCGAAATGATGCAAATCCCCGAATCACCGATCCGAATCAGTCCGAAATTTTCAGATGGTCGATATTTCGCTTTCAGAAATGCTCCCAAAATATGAAAATGGTGAATTTCGTCCGAATTTCGATTCAGAATGAAACAAATTGCACATCTCTACTGCTCAGTGATTACAGGATTCAGTCTGCATTTCCCAAAGTAATCCTTAAAATCTGGCCTGTTGAGGGGGCGTGGCCGGCAGCCATACTGAGCAGCCGCATGTGAGGTGAGCCCTCTCTCCACCGACTGATTCTCCCGCTATAGCGGCTCAAAACGGCGGCAGTTTGCGCCACAAATGGCCTCATTAGCTTCAGGACTCACCCGGGCACCCGATGGCACCAAGCAAAACCCCAAAAACGCCCGAGGTATCGCGATTCGGTTAGGCCCGGGAAAGGCCGCAAGATGGCGCCCGGACCTCCCGTGATTCCGGATCGCCGAGAGGAGGGGGATTTTCCTCCCCTGCTCCTGTCAGCATCTGCCCCTGCTTCTGGGCTCCAGCTCCAATCTCTGCTCCAGGACCTCAGAACTACTATTCAGGAGGATTTCCAGTCTATCATAGCTAATCTCCATCAGGAAATTCGTGATCTGGGTGAGCGCACTGATGCATTAGAAACAAAAACTGACGAACTGTGCTTAGCCCATAACGACCTTGTAGATGCTTATAAGGAGTTAAAAACCACCCACGAATCATTATTACTTAAGGTGACCGACTTAGAAGATCGTTCCCACAGAAACAATATACGAGTGCGAGGAATTCCTGAAACGGTTAAACCTGGGGACTTGACCACATATTTGCTGACCCTATTTCGAACTTTGCTACCGGAAAAGCTGGACGCGGACTTACAGCTCGACAGAGTACACCGTATCCCGAAGCCGCGCCACCTGGACCAAACTGTTCCTAGAGACGTTTTGATGAGGGTGCACTTCTTCCGGATCAAAGAATCCCTTCTCTCCGCTATGAGAATCACAACAGCCTTGCCTCCACCATACGCCGATCTTCTGTTTTTCCCTGATTTATCCGCTGCTACTATGTCAAAACGTAAAGAATTCCTACCTGTGACCAAGGTCCTGCGAAATCATCAGATTCAGTATCACTGGGGATTTCCACTAAAGCTTCTGGTGACCCACAACAGAGCGCTGACAGTCTTGCGGGACATCAGCGAAGGTCTGGCTGCTCTTCAGACGTGGAATCTATTGGGTGAATACACGCCACCTCAACAAGCTCCCCCGTCACCGCAAAAGGTCTCACCGTAGTGGCACCGAGTGAACACGACGAAATAAAAGCTACTTGGAGGTCCTACATTTGCAGACCTCTGGGTTTGTGGCATCCGTGAGATTCCTGAGGTTTATATTGGCCTGACCGAATGCGCTACGACTTGGATAGAGTGGGAGCATCGCTGGGTGGCCGCTCCTTTCCTGCTTTCCTTCTCCACCTCTGGAGGGTGTCTGTCCGAGCACACCCCTCTACTCCAGGGACGTGCACTCAGTGGAGGCATGGGAGGCACAGCCGCACCTGCCATTAAGTGATAAATTAATAAACTAAAAACAAACTCACCTGCTCCCCCGCTGTCAGCTCCGTCCTCTGCCTCTGCAGGCATTAGTTTTCCCAGCCTACGCAATTTGCATAGCAGAACATTTCCCCGCTGCACTAATTGAGTAAACTGCTCAAGATGTGTGCAGCACACATCAGAGATCACTGCTCATTAGTGCCGCACAGACTGACAGGCACTGATCGAGCATGGGAAAGCTTGGACCAATGGGAAAGCACCATTGGTCCAAGCCATTCCCAGAAAACCCCTACATTAGAGGACTGCCTCTGATTGACAGGAAATCTAGCAGTTAGACATGCCCCTTCCTGGCAATGATAGGCCAGGCAGCCCTCCAATGCAGGCTGTGAAAAGATTGCATGATGGACAACCCCTGACTGGCTGCATGGGGAGCTGCAGTCCAGGAGCCTGGCACAGCTGGGGATGCCCAGTTATACCCCAGGCTGGTTATTGTCTGCTAACTGGGGCTGGAAGAATGCACAACACATCTGCCCCCCAGGAAGCCCTCTTTGCCCAGCTGCAAGGTAAGTGACCTCACAGGGGGGGCCTTCCTCTGTGCTGATGTTCAGCTAGTGCTTAGCTGCCAATCTGTATGATGTATTGTACCTTTAGCCAGGCTGCCTGGGGAGGGACAAGACAGGACAGGTGGGGGACTCAGCAGATGCAAAGTTGCCAGCAAGACTCTCTCAACTCCTCTTCTACCAGGGCTGTCAGATCACAGCGTGTGCTTCATGGGTCACTGGCTTTGGGCTGGGGTGTCAGATCTCCATTTTGCTCCCTGTCAGTGCCTGAAAGTGCTGCCCTGCAGTGTGCAGAAGTCAGGTTGGGTCAGTGGCTTGCTTTCCCTTCAGTATAATATGAATGACGCAAAAATGTATAGGTGCTTTAAGGAAACCTAATGGATGTGGCCAGGCTCCTCTTAATACTTTTGTTATAAGGGCAGCATATAGAGCGGTGTGTGTGTGTGTGTGTGTGTGTGTTCTTACAGTGCCAGTCTCTTTACACACCCTTTCTTTCACGTGTGTGTGTTTTTTTTTGCCAGGGGCAAGCGTTGGCTTAACATTTTAGGCTCATAAAAATAAATAAAAAAATATCCGGGTTATTCAGAGAGGTGAAAACCTTGAATTGGCAGGAAAATGAACAGCCAATTTGGAAAGTGAGATAAATGGGAGAATTTTTCTGGTTTGACTATTTTGACCTAGAAGTTTAACTTCTCCAGTCATTCTCCAAGGTTTTCACCTCTTTCTGAATAGCCCTGATACAGGGTCATTCTTCTTTTCACCGCTCTCTGAATAACCCTGATACAGGGCTATTCAGAAAGAGGTGAAAACCTTGAATGACAGAAGTTAAAATTCTAGGTCAAAATAGTCAAACCAGAAAAATTCTCCCATTTATCTCACTTTCCAAATTGGCTATTTGGTCTAGAATCAGTATTTCTCAACTCGTTTCCTCGGCCTGGTTTGCCAGATATGTGAAGCACAGGTGATATAATTTGCTGCTCAGTGTTTGCAGTATTCAGTCTGCATTTTCCCAAGGTGCTCTGAAAAATCTAGCCTGTAGTGGATCCTGAGGACTGGAGTTGAGAAACCCTGGTCTAGATTGTTCATTCTCCTGCCAATTCTCAAGGTTTTCACCTCTCTCTGAATATCCCCGATATTGAATCATTGTGCTGGCTACACTATCAGGGTTATTCAGAGAGAGGTGAAAACCTTGAATTGGCTGGAGAATGAACAAGTTGAGAAACAGATTCTAGACCAAATAGCCCATTGAAAAATCTAGACCAAATAGCCAATTTGGAAAGTGAGATAAATGGGAGAATTTTTCTGGTTTGACTATTTTGACCTAGAATTTTAACTTCTCCTGTCATTCTCAAGGTTTTCCCCTCTTACTGAATAGCCCTGTATCAGAGTTATTCAGAGAGCGGTGAAAAGCAGAAGAATGACCCTGTATCAGGGCTATTCAGAAAGAGGTGAAAACCTTGGAGAATGACTGGAGAAGTTAAACTTCTAGGTCAAAATAGTCAAACCAGAAAATTTTTCCCTTTCATGATCTGCTATTTTGACCTAGAATTTTCCGTTCTCCAGTCATTTGCCTGCTTTTCACCGCTCTCTGAATAACCCTGATACAGGGCTATTCAGAAAGAGGTGAAAACCTTGAGAATGAGTGGAGAATTGAATTCTAGGTCAAAATAGTCAAACCAGAAAAATTCTCCCATTTATCTCACTTTCCAAATTGGCTGTTCATTTTCCTGCCAATTCTCAAGGTTTTCACCTCTCTGAATATTCCTTATAGTGTAGCCAGCACAATGATTATCAGGGATATTCAGAGAGGTGAAAACCTTGAATTGGCAGGAAAATGAACAGCCAATTTGGCAAGTGAGATAAATGGGAGAATTTTTCTGGTTTGACTATTTTGACCTAGAATTCAATTCTCCAGTCATTCCCAAGGTTTTCACCTCTTTCTTAATAGCCCTGTATCAGGGTTATTCAGAGAGTGGTGAAAAGCAGGCAAATGACTGGAGAATGGAAAATTCTAGGTCAAAATAGCAGATCATGAAAAGGAAAATTTTTCTGGTTTGGCTATTTTGACCTAGAATTTTCCATTCTCCTGCTTTTCACCTCTCTGAATAACCCTGTATGAAAACAAGTCCAGGTACAAGGACCCAGGACTGCAGATTCTTCATTTAGGAAGTCTTTGCCAATGCACTTTAGAAGACATATTGTAAGATAATTGTTCTGTATAAAGGTCTGTGGGAACAGAATCGGCTTCCAGTCAGTCCTTACTCGCAGTGTCTGTCCTGATGTACTAAATGCCTGAAGCCTCCTCTTTGGGAGCTAGAATGTTTTTTGGCTGTTTTGCATTTGTATATCAACCAGTGCCTCACCAGCCACTGACCTCACCGCACGTCACTGCTCTACTCCCCCTGATATGACCAGGGTTGGCCCGAGTCTTCTGTGGCCTAGGAGAGGTACTGTATATATTTTTCCAGTGCCGTTTGCACTGAACGTTTTTTTTTTCAGTTTTTATCCTTTATTTGTTTTCCTTCTTCTTTTGTTTTATTTGCACCACATTACTCTTTTTCTAAGCTTCACTTGCAACTCAGAAGCTGTTCTGGACAGGCCCGATTTTTTTTCTGGTATTATGTGCGTAAATGTCTAACGTTAAATGTTCCTTGTAGGATGTTTCACCGACGGGGACACAAGACCCAGAGATGTGTACTTTATCTGCTCTTCTTGACCTATTTCAAAATGTATAATGGTATTTAAAATTGTTTCGTTAAATGTGACGGGTCTGAATGTCCCATATAAACGACACTCTCTGTATGCTGATCTGAGACACCAACCCCCTGACGTGGTGTGTCTTCAGGAAACCCACTTTAAAAATGTCTGCCCACCCTAAATTGTACCTCCCACATTACTCCCATCACTTCCACGCCACAGCTCCTGTGAAAGCGAGAGGAGTCTCCATCAGAATGTGGTTTTTAACCTGCACAGGGTGATCACCGACCCTAATGGGCGATACCTCTTTCTAATATGTGATATAAATCGTGCCCCGTATACCATCGCTAATTTCTACTGTCCTAACACTGGTCAACTCACCTTCCTCCGTACAGCAATGGTTAAGTTGCTTGGAGTCTCCTCGGGACGACTCGTGATCTGTGGAGACTTTAATCAATCCCTTGACTTGCCGCCCCGATCTACCAGAGTGCAGCGGTCTGCAGCTCGCAACTTTGCTGCTCTTTTGGCGGAGTTCCAACTATTTGACATATGGTGCATTTTGCACCCTGATGACTGTGACTATTCTTTCTACTCAGGAGCGCATAAAACTTACTCCAGAATAGACTACTTCTTTGTGACGGCGGACCTACTGAATTTGGTATCGGATTGCAAACTGGGCTCTATGTCTTGGTCAGACCACGCACCTGACTCCCGTGTCCCTACGGGACGATCACCCTGGCGTTTAAACGAGTCCCTTATGTCCCGTCCGGAGGTTGTAGAGGATGTTCAGCGCACCTTAGAGAATTACTTTAAAGAGAACACCACCCCAGACGTGAACCCCCTTACTATATGGTAAGCACATAAAACGGTAGTGAGAGGCGTACTAATTAAATGGGGCTCTTATTTTAAAAAGCAGAACTCTTCCTATAGACTGACCTTACTGCACCAAATACACCAAGTCACGACCCTACATAAGAAACAAACAGACCCAATTACACAATCAGCCTTAGTTGGACTCCAACTGCAGTTGACGGAAATGGATAAACGGGATTACGTATGGGCGACGTGCAGGTTGCGAACTAAGATGTATCTGTACAATAATAAGACGAGTAGGATAATGGCCAATAGATTAAGAAAAAAGGTGGCAAAGTCTAAAATTGATCATCTGACAGCTGCAGACGGATCAGCGCGCTACCACCCTCAGCAGATTGCAGATTCTTTTGCCGAGTATTACTCCACTTTGTATAATTTAAAACACGAGACCACGCTGCCTCAGCCCAATGTATCGGAGATTTTTCCTTTCCTCCAGCGCCTGCACCTACCTTCATTGCCAGACACATATCTTCCCAATCTAATCTCCTCTCCCTCTCTGACAGAACTCACCTTGGCCCTATCCTCCCTCAAATCTAATAAAGTGCCGGGCCCGGACGGTTTCACGACAGCCTACTATAAATCCTTTTCAGCTCGCCTTAATGCCCCTCTCCTCTCTGCACTAACTCACGTATTTAAATCGGGGAACGCAACTACTGATTGGTTGTCCGCTACTATAGTAACTATCCCCAAATCGTCTCCACCTGCAGATCAATGTTCCAAATATAGACCTAAATCTCTTATTAATGTAGATGCTAAACTTTATGCTAAGATACTAGCTACCAGACTGGTCGACGTCATGCCCCTTCTAATAGCTGATGATCAGGTTGGGTTTATCACATCCAGACAGGGCCCTGATAACACTATCAAGGCTATGGCTTTGATGGACCATGCTATGCGATCCAACACACCGACTCTGATGCTTTCGCTTGATGCCGAAAAGGTGTTTGACCGACTCCATTGGGTGTTCTTGGAACACACTCTACTGAAATTTAATTTTCCCCCGAGAGTTTATTGGAGCTATTTTGGCGCTATATTCCTTTCCAAATGCCCGTGTCCTTTCAGTCCTCCGTGATTTCCGTAACGAATGGCACCAGGCAGGGCTGGCCTCTCTCCCCCATTCTATACGCACTAGCACTGGAACTACTTGCACAAGCTATAAGACAAGCTGATGAGGTGGAGGGTCTTATGGTAGGCCCTTCGGCTTATAAATTAAGTCTTTTTGCGGATGACATCCTACTTACGTTGACCAATCCCCTTACCTCCTTGCCTGCCCTTCACTCCATTTTAGAGACCTATGGGAAATTGTCTTACCATAAAATTAATGTTCATAAAACCCAAGCCCTACCATATAGTATCCCGGTCTCTTATCTAGCCTCCCTCAAACGAACCTACCCATATGACTGGCGTAATAGCTCCCTGACATATTTGGGAATCAAGCTGACATTTACCAAATCCCAACTTTTTGATCTTAACTATACACCTCTTATTGCTCTAACCTCTAACCTGTGTCAACAATGGTCTAATGTAGAGATATTATGGGCAGGAAGGATAAATGCGATAAAAATGATGTTACTGCCTAAACTATTGTATGTTTTTAGGGCATTGCCGCTAACAGTCCCACTGTCCTCTTTTGCGACTATTCTCTCAACCCTCTCTAACTTTATATGGCGAGGCAGGAGACCTCGCATTAAAATTGCTCTTTTACACCAACCTGTGGCCAGAGGGGGATTGGGTTTACCCAATTTACTCTTGTACTTTAGGGCAGCTGTGATGACGAACCTTGGCCGCCTCTTTACGGGGATTAATCTCCCCCAGTGGACTGCCCTGCTCTTACCCTGCACGCTCCCACAGGATTTTTTGGGATTTTTATGGACGTCAAAAGCCTCCAGACCGCTACTAAACGTGCTACCTGACTTGGCGATACTTCTCATACGTGTCTGGGATGTGACGCGCTCTTCCCTGACGGCAATACACCCTCTATCTATGGCGTCCCCCATATCGATGTTTACTCACCTGATCCCTGATTTTGATCCCCGCCCGTGGAGCCATGCTTTGCTAGACAAATTATTTCATTTCTATGCCTCGCATGACCTTCTTCCCTTCCTGCAGCTCCAGGAGAAACACTCCCTACATGCTAAACTCGGCTTTCATTTTTTGAGGTTACGCTCTTGTCTCTCGCAGTATGGTCTGATACATCTCCCCCCCAACTCGGACCTCCTTACTCTGTTTGAAAACTACTGTTTGTACCCCACTCCCAAAATGCGTCTCTTGTCTCTGATATATCAACAGTTATTGACTAGACCTCAGATTAAACGGTGGCGATTCCAAGAGACATGGGAACGAGACCTACATCAATCTTTTACCTCCGACCGATGGAGAGACAGTTTTTTATTGGACTGTAAAAAGTTTAGATGTATCTCGCTGACGTAAGCTAGGATGAAGTTCTGTACCGCTGGTATATTACCCCCGACAGGGAACACCATTTTAAACCTAACGTTTCTAAGACCTGTTGGAGGTGTGAGGAGGAGGATGGGTCGTTTTTCCATGTATGGTGGTCATGCTCCCGTCTTACAATTTTTTGGGGATCAGATAGCCTCACTGAGTTCGGAGGTCCTTGGAGTGGATATTATCCCGTCTCCTGATATTTTTCTCCTTCAAATGTTCCCCTCATCCCTTACCCATTTCCAGAAACAACTCCTAGCCCATATCTTATCTGTCACCACTAATTTCATAGCTTTCAACTGGAAAACAGATAAGGTGCCCACAGTGGCTATGGTTAAAACTAGTGCAGCGCTCACTCCCGGAGGAGCCGCTGAAAATGAACCACGGGTCAGTCTCCCCGCACTAGGGAATAAATATACTCCAACACAGTTGTGAGTTTTTATCATTTAAATAGTTTACTAAAATATTTGAGCAGATGTTGAAACACGGTATTCACAAGTATTATTACAGTATTTTCGTATTACGGCAAACGCGCAGCGGAAAAGAAACGAAACACGAGGCTTCGTATTTCGGAAAATAAAATATTCGCGACCGAACATAAAAGCAATGCAATTTCCCGATAGTTCAGAAAAGGGGACACGTAGCAAAACCCCAAACATACAATCCCTTCGTATCACGGCAAACGCGCAACGGAAAAAGAGGAAAAATATATATTCGGAACGTATCTTTATTTTCAACCCCTATTCCGATTCATAAAAGAAAACAAGTCCTGCACAAGTTAAGTCCCAGGAGGTGAAAGGTGTATATGTGTGTGTGTGGTACCCGGGTACTGTTCAACTGGCCAGTGAGTTTATTTAAGGAAAAATCTTCGACTAGTCAGTTGGGGCCCTGTGGATTTTAAAGAGAAAACAGCAGCTTGACCTTCAATCACAAACAGCCTTGGAGGCCTCTCACCCATCCGACGCAGGCTTTAGGCTCCGCTGACCCAGGACGTCTCTCCTCCGGATTTTGACTGGGGATACTAGCGGCCAGATCCGTTGTCTCACTTTATGCCGCTTGTCCAGCTCACCGCCTGCTCTCCGTTCGATTCCGCCGGTCTGCAGCCGTGTCTGGGCTCTGGCGAGTCTCCTTCTCCTCAGGCTAGGTGACCCAAAACCGGAACAACAGGTCTCCCTCGGGCTTTGGGCCTAGATTCTCCTGTGATCTCCTCGGTGCGTCTGCTTTCTCTGCTTCCCTGGCGCGCTCTGGAACTTTCTCCACGAGGCAGAGGATGTAAGTGTCCAGTCCCCACCCACTTCCTGTCTTCTTGCAAAGCATGCCGGCCATTGTAGTCCCAATGTCCAGTATCTGATCGCGATAGTCTCCATCTTGTGGCCAAAAATAGGTACTGCCACAGCAAGATTTTTAACACAGCGCTACACTAGGATAGGGGAATTAAGGTCCCTTGATGCCATGGCCAGGTCATTGATGGGATTGAAAGGGGTAGGCAAAGATCACTGGACTATTTGGGATACTTATACCGTCACACTTTAGGGTCTTGTTAGGGCTATTTCAGTGACTTATATATGTTGATGTCATATAGTTCGGTGAAGCTGTAATGTCTTGTTATAATATGTTTTATATTGTGGTGCATATCTTTATTTCCCTGTTTTCCCCTTTTTTAATTTTTGTACCCCCTTTTTTCTTTTCAAAATTCAATAAACTTTATATTTCCAACAAAAATATTCTCCAGTAAACTGGCCACCATGGGACAGTCACTGATTTATCTGGGAGCGGCAACAAACAATGGCACAAATGCCTTTAATTAATTCACAAAGAGACACTCCCAACAATACGTACGTTCTGGGCACTTCATTATGTATATATCGTTCTTATTCAGGCCAAATGGATTTGTACCTCCAAGTATACTAAATCTGGTTATTCATTATTTTATAAATATTTAATACATATGGTCTCTTCTTTATTGCGATCTCTAGAGTGTTTTCTTGATCATTCAGCCTTGAGGGGTAGGAAAATGGTGCGTTTTTGGTTTCGAACAGATAAGGATAACATTAGTCCTCAGAGGCCATTAGAGCCGTTTCCTTTTTACAAGTGCAAGACCATTTCCTTCATTAAGGTCTGCAATATACTATGTACAATGGAAACGCGAGAATGGTATGTACAGTGCCCATAATAAATGGTATCACATGGGAACCTATTAGAAGACGTCTTACACCTAGATACAGAAGAAATGAAGGCTGTCGATATTATACGCCTGATCATTGGTAGAATCGGGTCACATGGTGTCTCATTTATACGATTGGCCATGCAACAACTTAGTGTAGAACGGCATGGACCTTATAATGCACACTTTCTGGGTACCTTACTACGTATATATTGCTCCCATCTGGGCTAAATGGATTGGTACTACCTCTGAGTTTTTCAATCCGGTGAAAAATGGTTATTTATGTACCAAGTATAAACGCTACAAATAGTATGGTACTGAACATAAATGCCGAGTAGAGAATGCAACTTTCGTTTCTTCGTCTGTTTATTCACTCACATGACATTACTATCTGTTGTTCCTCCAATGGTTAAGTAAAGACATATGATCATGTATTACAACCTTATCTCACCAATTTACTTATATTAACATCGGCTGTAAGCAATTCATGACATGTGGGACATATTCATCTTTTCATTGGTCAATTTCAGTGGACCAAACGTCTTTTAAGGAGGGAGGGAAACACTTATGATTAGCCATTCAATTTTCGCTCCAGATGAAGCCGGTCGCTACCGGCGAAACATATGTTGAGCTGAGTGTTTAATTAACCGATGTGGTTTAAAACTGTATGTCTTGTTTTGGCAGTTGTGAGGGCAAGATCAGAATCTGATAAGTATTAGGGCCAGCGGCTAGTATTCAATATTATTATGTGACCAATTTCTTTGGTCTCTGGTTGCACTAATTGATTGGATCTTGTATCCTAGGTACAGCAAGTTTACCACTATTATTGGTGGCTGTATTTTTAGCTACAATTATTAGCACCTGAGCAATCACAGTCCAATATTGCTGCAATAGCCAATAGGTCTCTCATTATATACCTCCAATTTTCCTCACACTGCTGTTGTCTATACGTTGTTTTTAAGTTGGTATTTGGGAGTGTCTCTTTGTGAATTAATTAAAGGCATTTGTGCCATTGTTTGTTGCCGCTCCCAGATAAATCAGTGACTGTCCCATGGTGGCCAGTTTACTGGAGAATATTTTTGTTGGTTTCTGTCACAATTTTAGGTTTAGTCCTATTCAGGGAGCGTTATCCCCAAAGTTCAACCTTTGGTGGGGATAAGTGATTGTTGACCAAGGCGCTTTCACCTTGGTTGTTGCTTTTGTTCAAACTTTATATTTCAAAAAACAAATCTGGCCAGTTACGGGTACTTGAGGAATGCGGTTGGGAACCACTAAAGGATTGGATTCTCATGAATTCTGAAATCCAGAAGAATCTGAAATCTGGAATGCTCGGGGCTCTGAGCATTCCGAATAAGGGGTGCTCAACTTGTATATGATTTAGTATAACACACTAAAGTGTTTGTTTTTGATCCAAAGTCTGAAGAGAAATTTGATATACTTTAACCTCCCTGGCGTTACGATCCTGACATATTTTATATGTCAGAATTGTAACGATTTATTTGGCCCCCCCTGGTGGTATATAGAGTGTGACTCGGTTCTGCATTGCAGAAAGCGATAACCCCGAGCCACACTCGGGCTGCATACATTACCTGGCCCTGCGCTCCCACGCTGTCCCCCGCTGTCGCCTCCGGACAATCGCGATTCTCATGAGAAGGGAACCGGGAAGCAAAACGCTGCGATCACGGAGGCCAGCGAGGGAGTGCAGGACAGGTAATGTATCCAGCCTGAGTGTGGCTCAGGGTTAATGCTTTCAGCAGTGAAAGTTAACCCCGAGCCACACTCGGGAAAACCGTCAGGGAGGTTAAACACAGTAGTTTACTGTTCGTTTATATGACGTAGGCACAATAGCAGAATTAATCATTTTGCTTTCATTATTGTTTTTTTATTACTATATTTTTGTTTTCTAAACACTCGACTTTTATTTCTTCTGTGAATTTACTCATGTTTGTCATACAGATGTGGATCTTTTATTTACTGATTCCATAGTAATTAAATAGTAAATGTTGTATATGAAGCCACACTTTTCTATTTATGTCATCAAGATGTGAAATGAAACTCATATTTCCTCCCAAAGTATTTTTCAGGTCCAGGGACATTAAAGACGCAGGTATAAGCAGAGCAATGAAGCTTAAAAAAAGGACTGTTATTCACAAAGGCCACGTTATTGAGGTAAGTTTGACAGCAAAGTCAGAAAGTGAAGTTGCCGTAAAATAATTTAATGAAGCCCTTTTTTACTGCCTTGTTCCTGAAGCTGTAAATTATTGGGTTTAACAAGGGTCCCCCCACATTAAGGAATATATTGGTAACTTTTTCTTTATCGAGATCTACGTTTTCCTTGGTTCGAAAATACAAAAATCCTATACAGGAAAATTCCACTATAACAACAATGAGGTGGGATGAACAAGTGGAGAAGGCTTTGGATCGTCCTTCGTTTGTGCGGATTTTCAATATGGCAGAAATGATGAATACATATGATATAATAATTAATATGAAAGGGATGTTAAACATGCCTATTGCAACTAAGTAGCTTACAGCTTCAGATCGATAACGGATCTTTTCACTGGTACACGTTAATTTTAAGAGCGGTCCCACATCACACATGAAATGTTCAACTTCATTTAAGTTGCAAAAAGGAAGCATAAATACTGCAAGAACCAATGTTAGCCCGATCATAAAACCAATCATCCAGGTAGCACCTAGCAACACTGCACAGATAGCCCATCTCATTACATTTCTGTAGCGAAGGGGGTTAGTGATAGCCACGTATCGATCATAAGCCATGGCAGTAACCATAAGGACTTGAACTGCAGCGAAAAAACAAAGACAGAACGTCTGCATTGCGCAGCGATGAAAGGAAATTACACGTTTGACACTCAGCAAGTTGTGTGCCAACTGGGGCATCACGACCGTGCTGTTGCAGATATCTAATATGGCTATTTGGAAAATGAAAAAGTACATGGGTGTATGTAGGTTGGAGTCTACTTTTATCACCAGGATCAACAATATATTCACCGAAACAAGAAATAAATAGGCGAAAAGAATGGAGGCAGCAAACCATGTAGGAAATCGAGTGGTAGAGAATGACAGGAAGATGAACTCTGTAAATAATGTCTGATTTTGTTTGTCCATATACTTCTTTTTCTTCAGTTTTTGCTATCAGTAGATATCAAACCTGCAGTTTAGAAAAATAAATGCAATTTCCATTTATATTGCCTGCGACGTACAAGTCATTTTTATGTTGTATATAATCCATTGATGTACTAACTAATAATGCTTTAACTGTCAAGAGATGTGACCATCCCAATACAAAGGATGTATAGGGTGCACCCACTGGTTTGATTATAGAGCGCCGTCGATGCTCCCCATCAGTGACGTGCGGTTAGGTCAGTGGCTGGTGAGGCACTGACTTGTGTCAGAGCCAGATATGCACGGGTTACATAGGTTCAGGTTCAGTGCTCCCCAGAAACTGGCTGCTATCATAATACCAGAGTGCCTGCAGTGTGCCATATACATTCCAGTGTGCCATAATACCAGTGTGCCATATACATTCCAGTCTGCCATAATACCAGTATGGCAGCACTCAATACAGTAAAAAACGATTTGTAATTTCTGAAATTACACAGAGATGCACAATGCTATCACAAAAGAGATGCACAATGCTAATCGGGATAACAATATATGGAATAAGACAGTGTAGCTTTTCAGTTGGGACAGGTAAGGAATAGATGTAAAATGAGGTCCAATTTGAAATTACACAGAAATCACAAATAGTTTTTTACTGTATTGAGTACTATGCATGCACTTACAATAGTGACCAATAATGGCTTAATGGCGCCCTTTAAGAGCATGCATAGTACTCGTAATACGGTCACACGACACATGTCCTATATCAAACAATCTATGGGAAGCCCTGCCTCCCGTGGGGGTGTTTTTTTTTAAAAAAAATAATGACTTAAGACTAATGGAGCTTTTCCATTGGCTCAAGCAATTCAATTGCTCTCAGTGTCTCTCCGAGTCCCCATATGTCCTGTGCACTACTCACCTGCTGATAGCTTTTCCATCTAACTGTCTCTTCTCCTCAGGTTGATTGGCCTGCAGGAAGAATGGACATTGCCAGCGACGCTTATCGCCAGCACAGCTATACAGATTTCGAAGTGAAGGGGTGTCAGTTGAATTCACATACAACTTTTATAATTTCTAGAAAATGAAGAGTCTGGCCTTTTCAATGGCACTAATCATGCTCATGTAAAATGTAGAATAACAACATTGTTTAGAGATAAAAAGTAGAAAATAATAAAGACCCTGCATTTTTAACTGCTCTTTGGATTAAGAATTTTGTCTTTTTTTTATAAAATATAGAAATTCCATGTTTAGTGTTTTATACATACAGGGTTATTAAAAGAGTGGAATTTTGGTGCTTTTTTTGTTCCCCGCATTTCGGGGAATCAAATTCCCAACCCTGTGGTGAATTCAGAAATTCATCACAGGGCTCTGAAGTGCAGGGAAAGCCGCCGACCGCATCTGAAAAACCGTTGCAAAACTGACGAATTGAACGGA
The DNA here is from genome assembly GCA_009667805.1 of Leptobrachium leishanense. Lineage (NCBI taxonomy): Eukaryota > Metazoa > Chordata > Amphibia > Anura > Megophryidae > Leptobrachium > Leptobrachium leishanense. Next base: position 69,370 of record RXON01002392.1, read on the forward strand.
AAAACCGCCGCAAAACCCTCCAAACAAATCCGAGCAATCTGATAAACTATCGAAAAAAGCCGAAAGCACCCGAAGATCTGCAGCAAAACCACCGAACGCATCTGAAAAAAGCCGTCGATCCACCGAACAGAACGCCAACCAGCTGTCAGAAAAAGCCGACAAGCCGACGAACGAGGTAAAGAAAAATAAACAATGCAGCTTTTAAAAGCTGTTTTCAAAAAAACTACTGCACGAAAATGGCTGGAATTAGCATATAAGGTCCTATGAATAATAATAAAAAGGTCTGTTACAGAAAAAACTCCGCTATTTAGAAAAAAATCTGAAAAAGAAATTAGCTGAAAAAAAGTCTAAAAAATTAATAAATAGTCTTTTTGCTGCAAAATAAAAGAATAAACGGTTGAATAAATATTTAATAAAAATGGAATTAAAATCACGGAAAATCAGGGCATTTCACTGACATTTCTTTGCTGTTCGGTGTCTCTGAGTAGATTAACCATTACTTCGCTACAGGGCCGGATTTGCACCTCAGGAGCCTGTAGGCACAGAAATGTGGAGCGCCCCTACCCCCAAACAAAAAAAAGGAAACATGCCAAAATTACTAAGAAAACTAAAATAAAATACATTTTAGAAAACTGAAACAGTTTTTCTCCGTGCTCAAATCAAAAGAGGCAGAATCTGATGCTTTAATTGAATTAGTTATAGTTACAAGTATTTATAAAGCGCCAACAAATTCCTTAGCGAAGTACAATGGGAGAAACAGAATAACAAATATACATATATGTTACACACATGGAACAGAAGAAGGGAGGACCAACACCGGAGGACAGAGATCGAGAGAGGAAAGGTGGATATGGGTGTTGTCAGCATAGAGGTGATATTGGAATCTATAGGAAGAGATGAGGTTGTTCAAAGAGGTGATATAGATTGAGAAGCGTAGGGGACCCCGAACAGAGCTTTGAGGTAGCCCAATTGAAAGAGGAACTGGTGGTGAAGTGACACCAGCGAAGGAGACACTGAAGGAGCGAAAAGAGAGTTAGCAGCGAGAAAACGGGTGAGCTGTTTATAGACCAGACATTCTAAGATTTTGGAAGCAAAGGGAAGTAGAGAAATGGGACAGTAGTTCAAGAGGGAGGTAGGATCAATAGATGGCTTTTTTAGAATGGGGTGATGAAAGCACGTTTGAACCATGAGTTAGAGAAGCCCGCAACTGAATAGTGTACTAGCAAAACACCTGCTGGTAAGCAAGTCCTGATGAGGCTCACACCACAGTGAGATGGGGCGTCATCTCTTCATTAGTGATGAGCCGAACACCCCCGTGTTCGGTTCGCATTCGAACTCGAACAATTTCAAAAGTTTGAACTCGGACCGAACTCAATGCAAGTCAATGGGACTCGAAAGTTCGATTTTTAGGCTAGGGTCAGACTAACGCATTTTTTACGTTGTCCTTAAAAAAGTGCGTTCGAACGAATGGATGAATTTTTTCACGGAATACGCGAGAGCGGTCATACGATGCACCTTTTCGTCCGTGATTTTGTACGGATCATCAATAAAACACTTTTTGTGTCTGGACGTTATGTTAGCCGGACATTAGCTGCGTCTGACGTCTCCCAATCACGCACACCCGCCGCTAGCGGACGCAGCGCACTCTGTACGTCCGTACTAGCGGTTTGACATTCTAGAAAAAATGCGTTCGTTTGCCACTTGTGTTGTGCGGACGAACTTTCGTGCGACCGTACTTCGTGTGTTCCCCGGCATTGGACGTCATTTGCTGCTAGCACGGCTGTAATTTCGTGCGGTTAAACGCACTTTAAAAATGCTTTCGTCTGACCTTAGCCTTAGAGTGCCCTCCAAGAGGGCATATTTGCAAGATATTTGCCATAAAAGATGTATGGGGGTCTGGGTAGTGCCCTGGGGGACAGGAAACAAGGACAAAAAGTTTTAAAAAAAAACGTTTTTAAAGGAACAGTGAGTTTTCCATGAAATAAAGGTTAAGAATAAAAATGAAAAATTCCTTCAAATATCGTGCCTAGGAGGTCCCCAAAACCTGCCCGTGAAGTGGCGGATTTGTAGGATGTATAGAAACATTTAAAAACAAAAAAATGACATTTCAAATGACGGTAAATGGTCTTCTTTTAATCTATTCATTAACAACTGCTTGGGGCGGCAGCCTGTATGAAAAGAAGAGACATTTTAGGACACGCAGAACAAGTTTAGTGATTTGTTGGCTGAAGCTTATGTTGAAACTTATGCAGGCTTTGGATGAAAGTAACAATAGGTGCTTTAAAATTGGGCCTTTAGTGTGGGCAACAGTGCCGTCACACCGTAACCCCTCTGTGGTATTGTGGAAGAGTGCAGGGCCCTGCGGTCCAAAAAATTAAAATGATATAAATCTGGTGATATAGGCGTCAGTGGCAGTGCACCCAAATAATGTGCCTTTCATGGCAGCAAGTGCCTTCACACTGTAAGTAACCCCTCTGTGGTATTGCGGAAGAGTGCAGGGTTGGACCGTGCGGTCCAATATTAAAATGATATGAATCTGGTATAGGCATCAGTGGCAGTGCACCCAAATATTGTGCCTTTGGTGGCAGCAAGTGCCTTCACACCGTAACCCCTTTGTGGTATTGTGAAAGAGTGCAGAGGTGGAGGTATTGGGAATGCAGAAGAGATCCCTGATCTATTCAGTTACGTCAGCATCAGGGGATTGATTGCTGCTGATCCAGGACTGATTCATTTTTATAAATGTCAGCCGGTCTACAGAGTCGGTGGACAGATGCACTCTTTTGTCTGTGACAAAACCTCCAGCGGCACTGAACGTCCTTTCAGAAAGCATCCTGGATGAAGGGCTACCTAGTAGCTGCATAGCATATTGGCTAAGTTCTGGCCAGTGATCCAATCTCAACACCCAGTAAGTAGGGATGAGCGGTTCGGGTTCGGACGGTTCGGGGTTTGACCCGAACTTGGCCTGTTCGATGAGATCGCGAACACCGAACATTTCCGGGTGTTCGCCGCATGTTCGACCACAATGGACCACAATGCATTTTCGAACTGGCCTGAAGCTCGTAATTGGCTACAGCCTTGCACCTGACCACAGGTCTGGTGCAAGACTGGTTCAACACTATGCCAATCACCGCTCAGAGTCCTGATTGGGCAAATTTTGCCCAATCATGGGCTCACAGAGCTAAGTCCCACAGCACACTATATAACGTTTCCACGCGCCGATTCTGCACGCATTTCAGAGGAGATTTCAAAGGAGATTGTTGTGTCTTGTTACTGCCGGTCTGCCACGCTACTGGGGGGGTCTCATTTCTACCAAATATCAGGGAATTTAGGTGATGTGTGTCATGTCACTGTGCCAGCAAGTTTTTTTGGGGTTTACAACTTTCTTTAAAACATTTGTGAATTGAGGTGATCTTCTGGGTCTTGTCACTGTGCCAGCAAGTCTTTTTGGGTCTCATTTCTACCAAATATCAGGGAATTTAGGTGATGTGTGTCTTGTCACTGTGCCAGCAAGTTTTTTTGGGGTTTACAACTTTCTTTAAAACATTTGTGAATTGAGGTGATCTGTGTCTTGTCACACAGCCAGTACCACACAGTATTTTGAGGGTCACAAATTTCTACAAAACATTTGAGAATTGAGGTGATCTGTGTCTTGTCACTGCTAGCAAGTATTTTGGGTTTGATAAATTTCTAAAAATCATTTGGGAATTGAGGTGATCTGTGTCTCGTCACACATCCAGGACCACGCTGTATTTCGGGGCTCACTAATTTCTACAAAACATTTGTGAATTGAGGTGATCTGTCTCTTGTCACACAACCAGTACCACGCTGTATTTTGGGGCTCACTAATTTCTTTAAAACATTTGTGAATTGAGGTGATCTGTCTCTTATCACTGCCAGCAAGTATTTTGGGGCTCACTAATTTCTACAAAACATTTGGGAATTGAGGTGATCTGTCTCTTGTCACACAACCAGTACCACGCTGTATTTTGGGGGTCACAAATTTCTACAAAACATTTGTGAATTAAGGTGATCTGTGTCTCGTCACACATCCAGTACCACGTTGTATTTCGGGGCTCACTAATTTCTACAAAACAATTGTAAAGCTTGGTGCAGGAAGGAGGGCTTTGGGTTTTTAGAGCACTGGGCTCATTTTGCACTGGGGTACAATCTGTATAGTTGTGATAGATTGCACCTGAATGGAAGAGGGTCTGCTGTGCTAGGGGAGAGGATGGTTAAAAGGTTGGAGGAGACTTTAAACTAGTGGAAGGGGGGAGGGATACAGTATCTTACAAAATGGAGACAGAGTAGATAGCGCAAGGGTTTCAGCTCAGACTAAGGGGGGTGGAGCCGGGGGGATGGGTAATGTCAGAACAGTGGAGGCATGTAATGTAAAGTCGCATTCAGCATGTGTGGGTAGAGACAACATTAAATGTATGCTTGCTAATGCAAGAAGCCTTAATAACAAGATGGTGGAACTAGAGGTAATAGCATACACTAAGAAATACGACATAATAGGAATAACAGAAACGTGGTGGGACGAAACGCATGACTGGGCTGTAAACTTAAACGGTTATACATTGTTTAGAAAGGATAGGAAACATAAGAAAGGGGGTGGAGTGTGTTTATATGTAAATCAGGATTTAAAGCCTAATATTACACAACTGGAAAGCGATGAGGGAAATGTGGAATCCTTATGGGTAAATATTTCTTTGGGGAATAAACAGGGAAGTCAACTATTGGTTGGCATATGCTATAAACCACCTAATATAGATAATGATGAGGAAGAACAACTGTTAGAGCAAATTAGGAAGGCTGCAGATCATGGTAGCACTTTAATTATTGGAGATTTTAATTACCCGGACATTAATTGGGATAGTGGGACTAGTAATTCAGCAAAGGGAATCCGGTTTCTGAACATTTTAAATGATACCTTCATGTCACAACTAGTAGAAACACCAACTAGAGAGGATAACTGTCTGGACCTGGTTATAACAAATAATGTGGATCTTTTCTCAAATATTAATGTAAAGGAACAGTAGGGAAACAGTGACCATAATATGGTGACTTTTGAAATAAACTCAAAAAAACACATTCATAAGGGGCATGCTAAAACATATAATTTTAAAAAGGCCAACTTTATTAAAATAAAGGAAGCTCTCAATGTCATTGACTGGCAGAAACTCTTTCACGGGAAAAACCCTGAGGATAAGTGGAATATCTTTAAACTAACACTAGAAAAGTACACGTCTCAATATATTCCACTGGTTAATAAATATAAAAGAAACAGACTGAAACCAATGTGGCTTAGTAGGAAGGTAACTAAGGAAATGAAAAATAAAACGAAGGCATTTAAAGCTTTTAAATCTGATAAATCTGAGGCATCCTATAAAGCATACAGGGCAGCCAATAAAGCATGTAAAAATGCGATTAGATGGGCTAAACTAGAAAATGAAAAAGAAATAGCCAAAGAAAGCAAGACCAACCCTAAAAGATTCTTTAGGTACATAAATTCCAAAAAACCTAAGAGTGAAAATGTAGGTTCACTAAAATCTGAGTCAGGGTTATTATTAACGGAAGATCAGGATAAGGCAGAAATTTTAAATGATTATTTTTCTTCAGTATTTATCAAAGAGAAACCTATAACAGGAGACATGCAATTCATTAATAAAAACTTACTAATACAAAGTGACTGTTTGACTCAGGACAAGGTTTTGCAGAAATTAAACAATGTGAATGTGAATAAAGCCCTAGGGCCAGATGGAATTCACCCGCGAGTACTGAGAGAGCTATGTGTTGAAATATGTAAACCTCTGTTCTTAATCTTTCAAGATTCTTTTCTTTCAGGAATAGTACCAGAGGATTGGAGAAAAGCTGACGTCGTCCCTATATTTAAGAAAGGTTTAAAATTTGTGCCTGGGAATTATAGACCTGTTGTAACGTTGGGGGCTTCCAGCCCTACCTGTGTGCTTGAGGACAGCAAGTCTGATGCTGCTCGCTGACCACTGCCCGGTTTAAATGGAGACAGGCAGGGAGGTGATTGCATGAGGTGTGGCTTGAGTGGGGGGCATGGCCTGGTGAACGTCTTTATAAACCCTCAGTTAGTTTCAGAAGTTGCCAGATCGTGGTTATCCATCCTGAGCTCCTTGTACCTGACTGCTATATTGATTTAACCTGTTACTGACCTCTGCTTGTGTTCTGACCATTCTGCCTTCTGTTGCCCTAGACTATTTGCTTGTACTACGCTACTGCTCTGATACCGACCCGGCTATTCCATTTGACCATTCTGAACTCTGTATTCCTGATTCTGGCTCGGCTGACTCCTCTCCGTATTGTTAACCCTTTTCTGTCTAGCTAGTTTACCTGGCCAATTCTAAGGACCAGACAGATAGGGATCATTCACAGCTACACTGTTGGTAGCTTCTGGGTTTTGTGGAGTGTTGGGGGTTAAGTACTGCGTGGTGGGATCCGGGAACCGTGACATTACGATCTGGCCCATATGGATCCCGCAGATTTAACACAGCACTTGGCTACCTTTGTATCCAGACAGGATGAGCAGGATCATAGGATGGATCAGTTTGCCATTGCCTTACAAACTATCCTGAATCGTACTGCACACCTGGAACCGGTTGGGGTTGCACCCCCGCCTGCTATACCTGAGCCCCCTGTCGTTCAGACATCCCAGGTACACATAATGAGGCAGCCAGTACATAGTGAGCGAGCAGTAATTCTAGAGGTGCTGGAGATCCTGAGAGGGGCTAACAAGCTCATTACTCAGCACCTGGATATCCTGTATGCAAGTTTGCTGCAACCTCCTAGGGACGTCTTCCCAAAGGAGCCTGTTCCAGTTCCAGTTCCAGTTAAAGGTTCCAGAGGACCCCTGACCCTGGAGGAAAGGGTATGGAGGAAGACTCAGGGCTTATGCTTTTATTGCGGTTCTTTCCTGCATAAAAGAATGGACTGTCAATTGCGCCCCCAGAAGTTACCCTCCATGTTCCAGCCTTACCAGGCCCCAGAGTCCACTGCCCTGCACGTCGCAGGATGTTCAAAATCCACTGCCCAACAGGGAGAGACCAGGTGTAATGCCCAGCAGTGGGAAGTCAAGAGTGCTGCCCTGCAGCATGAACAATCTAAGGTGGCTGCTCAGCAGCACAAATAATCTGAGTCTGCTGTTTGTCAGCTTCAAGTCCTGTCCATGTCTACTGTGCCTAAGCTAGCAGTTCCAGTCAAGAGTGCTGCCCTGCAGCACGAACAAATCAAGTCCACTGCCTCGCAGTGCGAGATCTGGTCCACCGCTAACCAGTTTGAGAGCCAGTCCACTGCACAGCAGTTTAAGAGACAGTGCCAAGCTGGGGTCACCGCTCCACAGTGCCAAGCCAAGGTGGTTGCAAAGCACTGTGAGATCAAGCCACGCTCACCCGAGCCGGTAGCTGCCCAGCCACGCTCACCCGAGCCGGTAGCTGCCAAGCCACGCTCACCCGAGCCGGTAGCTGCCAAGCCACGCTCACCCGAGCCGGTAGCTGCCAAGCCACGCTCACCCGAGCCGGCTGTTGCCAAGCCACGCTCACCCGAGCCGGCTGTTGCCAAGCCACGCTCACCCGAGCCGGCTGTTGCCAAGCCACGCTCACCCGAGCCGGCTGTTGCCAAGCCACGCTCACCCGAGCCGGCTGCTGCCGCCATGTCCGAGTCGCCGCAGAGCCGTGCTGTTGCTGCCATGTCCAAGTCACCACAGAGTCGTGCTAAAGGCGCTGCCCCTCCTGTCCTTGCCAAGGGTGCTACCCAACCGGTCCACACCAAGGGCGCTGCCCCACCGAGCCCAGCTGTCCCGGTGTCTTCGAGCCCAGTGGTTCCAGTCAAGTCGCAGCAGAGCCGTGCCAAGGTCCCTGACCCACAGATCCGTACCACTGGTGCCGTGTTCGTGTTGCCGCAGTGCAGAGAGGACACTGTTGCTGTCCATTCCGCGTCCTGTACCAGGGGTAGGAGACGCAAAAGGACTGGTGCCAGTGCCTTCCAACCTGGACCCAGCTTTGGCTCCCAAGAGGTCTGTACCTCAGGCCCGCAAGCCCGAGAGTCGAGTCCTGTCCCTGCTGGATGTTTCCGAGCCTCTAACGGTGCTATTATATGCCTTGAGGACCGAGAGGTGTATGAGAGGGCTCTACGTATCTACAAGACCCATTGACTTTTTCTTGTCATTTTTCTTCTTGTCCTCTTTTGAGCATCCGGCGTCTGCTCGTGGAGAGGGGGGTACTGTAACGTTGGGGGCTTCCAGCCCTACCTGTGTGCTTGAGGACAGCAAGTCTGATGCTGCTCGCTGACCACTGCCGGTTTAAATGGAGACAGGCAGGGAGGTGATTGCATGAGGTGTGGCTTGAGTGGGGGCATGGCCTGGTGAAGGTCTTTATAAACCCTCAGTTAGTTTCAGAAGTTGCCAGATCGTGGTTATCCATCCTGAGCTCCTTGTACCTGACTGCTATATTGATTTAACCTGTTACTGACCTCTGCTTGTGTTCTGACCATTCTGCCTTCTGTTGCCCTAGACTATTTGCTTGTACTACGCTACTGCTCTGATACCGACCCGGCTATTCCATTTGACCATTCTGAACTCTGTATTCCTGATTCTGGCTCGGCTGACTCCTCTCCGTATTGTTAACCCTTTTCTGTCTAGCTAGTTTACCTGGCCAATTCTAAGGACCAGACAGATAGGGATCATTCACAGCTACACTGTTGGTAGCTTCTGGGTTTTGTGGAGTGTTGGGGGTTAAGTACTGCGTGGTGGGATCCGGGAACCGTGACACCTGTGAGCTTAACATCTGTGGCTGGGAAAGTATTCAAGGGGTTACTAAGGGATAATATTCAGGAATTTATTGGGAGGTAAAATGTTATTGGCAAAAATCAGCATGGTTTCATGAAACACAGATCATGTCAGACTAACCTAATTACGTTCTATGAGGAAGTAAGTAGAAGTATAGATCAGGGGGTCGCAGTGGATGTGAATTACTTAGCTTTTGCCAAAGCTTTCGACACAGTTCCACACAAAAGGTTACTATTTAAATTAAGAAAAATTGGTCTAGATGAAAATACTTGTTCTTGGATAGAAAACTGGATAAAAGATAGGGTACAGAGAGTGGTCATAAATGGTACATTTTCAAGATGGACACCAGTGGTAAGCGGTGTCCCTCAGGGGTCTGTTATAGGACCAATACTATTCAATTTATTTATAAATGACCTTGAGATAGGCATTGAAAGTCATGTATCAGTGTTTGCAGATGACACAAAACTAGGAAAAGTAATACATTGTGAGCAGGATGTTACTTCGCTACAGACGGATTTAGATAAATTGGGGGACTGGGCACTTAAATGGCAGATGAAATTTAATGTAGATAAATGCAAAGTTATGCACTTTGGAGTGAAGAACACACAAGTAATTTATACCCTAAATGGTACGGAGTTAGGGAAATCCAAGCAGGAGAAGGATTTGGGAATAATCATAGACTTCAAACTAAGTAACAATGTGCAATGTCAAACAGCAGCCGCCAAGGCAAGCAAAGTATGGCATGCATTAAAAGGGGAGTTCACTCACGGGATGAAAACATAATTTTGCCTCTGTATAAATCAATGGTCAGGCCGCACCTTGAATATGCCGTGCAATTTTGGGCACCGGTCTTAAAAAAAGATATTATAGCGTTAGAAAAAGTGCAGAGACGGGCAACTAAATTAATAAGGGGAATGGAAGGTTAAGTTATGAGGCAAGATTAACAAGCTTAAACCTGTTTAGTTTAGAGAAACGGCGCCTTAGAGGGGATCTGATAACCTTATATAAATATATACGGGGCCATTATCAACCATTGTCTGATAACCTATTCATTAACAGGACTATACATAGGACAAGGGGTCATCCATTTAGACTGGAAGAAAGAAAATTTAGCTTAAAGCATAGGAAGGGTTATTTTACGGTGAGAACAATAAAGCTGTGGAATTCTCTACCTGTTGAGGTGGTTGGGTCAGAGTCTGTACAGACTTTTAAAAAACGACTAGATGACTTCCTGCAGACATGGAATATTAAGGGTTATAATATTTAATATGTGAGTAAAAGCTTCTTGATCCAAGGAGAAATCTGACTGCCATTCTGGGGTCAAGAAGGAATTTTTTCCCAGTATGTTGCATATTGGCAAGCATTTCAGACTGGGTTTTTTGCCTTCTTTTGGATCAACAGCAGTAGGTTATGTAGGAGAGGCTGAACCCGATGGACGCATGTCTTTTTTCAGCCTATATAACTATGTAACTATGTAACTATGTGAATTGAGGTGATCTGTCTCTTGTCACATGTCAGAGCTGCTCCGTTGCAGAGTGCTGTTGTCTCAAAGAACACATGCAGGAACTCTGTTGTATGGGAGTTCTTTAAGAAATGTTCAGTAGAGCGCAGCGTTGCTATTTGTAATCTATGTCAGATGAGGCTTAAGCGTGGGAAAGATACCGGACACTTGGGTACCACGTGCTTGAGGCGACATTTGAATAAGTGCCACACATCCCGTTGGCGCAAAACTTTGTGTAGGTCCTCCTCCTCCTCCTGATCTGTCTCTACCCCCACTGTATGTCCTGCCATGTCATTGCCTACAACCTCCACCGACAGGGATGATGCTACAGTAATGGATGTACCAAGTCCTTCCTCAAAATGTGACATCATCCCAATAGCTGAAGATTTACGCAGTCAGATTACATTGCCGCAGCTGCTGCAGCGAAAGAAAAAATATAGTCCCAACCATCCCCAAGCACAGCGTCTAAATGCCAGCTTCGCAAAATTACTCGCATTGCAGCTGCTGCCTTTCCAGCTAGTGGACTCTGCTCCGTTCCATGAATTTGCTGAATGTGCTGTACCACAGTGGCAGGATCCAAAACGCCATTACTTTTCACGCAAGGCCATTCCAGCACTATACCAGCACGTGGAAGACAATGTTATCCAGTCATTGGCAAAGGCAGTCAGCAGCAAGGTGCATGTGACTTTAGACACGTGGTCCAGGAAGCATGGACAGGGTCGTTACATTTCCTTCACGGCAAACTGGGTAACTCTGATTGCAGCTGGGAGGGATCCAAGACGGGGCTCTGTGCTTGAGCTTGTTCATCCACCACGCCTCCAGAAAGCTGCTTGTATGAGGTCTGTCTGCTCCACCACCACCACCTCTTCCTCCTTCTCTGTCTCTGGCGAAGTGGCAGTTAAACCGACGCCTGACAGGGTCTACGCAATGGCTCAAGCAAAAAGATGCCATACTGTGCTTGAGCTGGTTTGTTTAGGGGACAGGAGCCACACCGGGTCCGAAATTTTGTCAGCTCTACAGGGGCAGGTGCAGAGATGGGTAACACCACGCCAGCTTGAGCTGGGAATTATCGTCTGCGATAATGCCAGCAACCTTCTCTCCGCCCTACGCAAGGGTAAATTGACGCATGTACCATGCCTAGCACACGTCCTAAATCTGGTGGTACAGCATTTCCTAACCAAGTACCCAGGGCTGCCAGAGCTTCTCATCCAGGCCAGAAAAGTCTGCAGCCACTTCAGACGGTCATTCCCAGCAAGCGTTCGCCTGGCAGAAATTCAAAGAGAGTTCCACCTTCCCACAAACCGTCTGATCTGTGACATGCCCACCAGGTGGAACTCGACATTAGCAATGCTGCAGCATCTGCACAAGCAGCAGAGGGCCATCAATGAGTACCTGTGTGATTATGGCACAAGGACAGGTTCAGGTCAACTTGTTTCCCCCCCGCAGTGGCTGATGATCAAGGATGCATGCACTGTACTGTCACCATTTGAGGAGGCAACGAGGATGGTGAGCAGGGACAGTGCATGCATCAGTGACACAATTCCTTTAGTGTTCCTGCTGGAGCGCACTCTGCAGGGAATTATAGATGTGGCACTAGAGGCAGAGCAGCGGGAGGAAGAGGAGGCCTTCCCTAGCTCTCAAGGCCCTCGTCTTTATGCAGACAGCATTCCTGCGTGTCCTCAGATCAGACAGGCGGAGGATGAGGAGGAGGAGGAATATTTAAGTAGTGGGGGCATTGAAGGTGGGGATTCCTCAAGGGAGGGTTTTGTGTGCCCATAAACCCAAGGACTAGTACGTGGGTGCTAGGAGGAAGTGCACAATGGGGTCATCCTCATTGACCAGGAAGATTCGGAAGCTAATGTCACCTCCAACCTACGCTGCATGGGCTCTCTTATCCTGCAAAGCCTGCTAAAGGACCCCAGGATTTGTGCTATCAAGGAGAGGGATCATTACTGGTTGGCAAGCTTTCTTGATCCACGATACAAGGGTAAAGTTGCAGAGTTCATCCTGCCCGCACAGAGGGAGTGCCAGATGAAACAACTTGAGTACGCACTAAAGCGACACTTAGTAACCTACCAGTGCCTGGAAAGGTGTTACATAAGTGATGACACAGGTACTTCTGAGGCTGCGGATGATCAGAGGAAGAGCAGTGAAGGCCAGTGGCGCTTGACTGATGCCTTCTTAAATTTTTTTAGTCCACGACGCCCAATGACGTCAAATGTAGGCACCCATTGCCAGCGTCTTCACCATATGGTGCAGGACTACCTAGGGGCAAGGTCAGACCTGGATACCTTTGCAGCAGATGATCCACTGGCTTACTGGTAGGGATGAGCCGAACACTCCCCGAGTTCGGTTCGAACCCGAACCCGAACTTCCCATTTGTTCGGGTCTGAACCCGAACCCGAACTCGAACCCAATGCAAGTCAATGGGGCTGAAAATTCGGTTTTTAGAGTGCCCTCCAAGAGGGAATAAATGCTACATATTTGCCATAAAAGGTGTATGGGGGTCCGGGTAGTGCACTGGGGGACAGGAAACAAGAACAAAAAGTAAAAAAAAAAAAACGTTTTTAAAGGGACAGAGAGTTTTCCATGCAATAAGGGTTAAAAATAAAAACAAAAAATTCCCCATAACTGCCCGTGAAGTGGCGGATTTCTAGGATGTATAGAAACACTTAAAAACAAAAAAATGACGTTTCATATGACGGTAAATGCTTTTCCTTTAATCTATCCATAAACAACTGCTTGGGGCGGCAGTCTAAATGAAAAGAGGAGACATTTTCGTACACGCAGAAAAAGTTTACTGATTTTTTTGACTAAATTATGGTGAAATATATGCAGGCTTTGGATGAAAGCCTCTCATTCCCACCCTGGCGTAGGGTGAAGAGAAGGTTGCTGCCATTATCACAGACGACCATTCCCAGCTGAAGCTGGCGTGGTGTTAACCATCTCTGCACCTGCCCCTGCAGAGCTGACAGAATTTCTGGCCCGGTGTGGCTCCTGTCCCCCTAAACAAACCAGCTCAAGCACAGTATGGCATCTTTTTGCTTGAGCTATTGCGTAGCCCCTGCCACGCGTCGGTTTAACTGCCACTTCGCCAGAGACAGAGAAGGAGGAGGAGGAAGAGGTGGTGGAGCAGACAGACCTCATACAAGCAGCTTTTTGGAGACGTGGTGGATGAACAAGTTCCAGCACAGAACCCCATCCTGGATCCCTCCCAGCTGCAATCAGTTACCCAGTGTGCCGTGAATGAAATGTAACGGCCCTGTCCCTGCTTGCTGGACCACGTGTCTAAAGTCATGTGCACCTTGCTGCTGACTGGCTTTCCCAATGACTCTATAACATTGTCTTCCACTTGCTGGTATAGTGCTGGAATGGCCTTCCATGAAAAGAAATGGCGTTTTGGAACCTGCCACTGTGGTACAGCACATTCAGCAAATTCATGGAAGGAAGCAGAGTCCACCAGCTGGAAAGGCAGCAGCTGTAATGCGAGTAATTTTGCTAAACTGGAATTTAGATGCTGCACTTGGGGATGGTTGGGACTATATTTTTTCTTACGCTGCAGCAGCTAGGGCAATGTAATCTGACTGCGTAAATTTTCAGCTGATGGGATGCTGTCACATTGTGAGGAAGGACCTGGTACACCCATTACTGTAGCATCATCCCTGTCAGTGGAGGTTGTAGGCAATGACATGGCAGGACATATAGTGGGCGTAGAGACAAATGAGGAGGACCTATGCAAAGTGTTGTGCCAACAGGATGCGTGGCAGGTGGTCATATGTCGCCTCAAGCACGTGGTACCCAAGTGTGGGATGTCTTTCCCACGCTTGATCCTCATTTGACATAGATTACAAATAGCAACGGTGTGGTTTGCTGCACATTTCTTAAAGAACTTACAGACAGCAGACTTCCTGTACATGTGCTTTGAGACAACAGCGCTCTGCACCTGAGCAGCTGTGACTTCTGATGCCTTGGACTGGCTACGGTTGGTCATAGAGGACGTTCTGCCTCTTTTTTGTTGTGCCTCCTCCTCCCTTAACTCCTCTGTTCGATCAGGCACCCAGGTGGAGTCAGTGACCTCATCATCGTCATCACCCCCTATCTCCTCGTCACTGGAGCCAACCTCGCAATATGCTGCATCTGCTGGGGAACATGAGTGCCAGTTCTTTGTGTGTCACTGGCACCCCCTCCCTCTAGGCTGATTTTAATCCCTTCCTCAACCTCAGAGTTTGAATCAGAGCACTGGAGTTGCTGCACATCCTCAAGCAGCATGTCACTGCCACTGTCACTGTAGTCAAACAATTCAGCTGACTCCTCCGTGTGTGATAGTGAGGCTACGGCAGGAGTAGCTGTGGACATGGAGGCTGAATTAGATGTTTTGGCAGCTGAGGTGGACTGTAAACCACTACAAGCCTGGCTGGCAGAGGACTCGGAGGATGAGGATGGCCTGGTTAGCCAATCCTGCAAATCCTCTGTTTGTTGCTGCTGCTTAAAATGGCCAGCACCAGTTAGGAACAAGGACAAGCGTTCCCCTGCAGAGGATGCACCACGTCCACGACGACCAGGGGCACAGCCTTCCGACACAGAGGCTGCTTGCCCTCTTATCTGTGTCTGGGAGCGTCTGCCTGTACGTTTTGGTCTATCTGACATGGTGAGTGATATATAGATTAAGGATATACAGGACTCAATTCAACTGATTCAACTCTGTTATAAAAATTGGAGGTATGCAGAACTCTGATTCAACTCTGTTATCTAGAGTAAAGATTTCCAGAACTCTGGTATAACTCAGTGAGACACCCTGATAACTGGCAGCCAGTGACAAGACACAGATTAAATTTCCCAGAAACCTCCTATAAATCAGTGAGACCCCCTGATGGGTGGCAGTGACAAGACACAGATTAAAATTCACAGAAATCTGCTAGAAGTATGTGGGACCCCCTGATAGCTGGCAGTGAGAAGACACAAATTACAATTCCCAGGAACCTCCTATAAATCAGTGAGACCCCCTGATGGGTGGCAGTGATAAAACACAGATTACAATTCTCAGATATCTGATAGAAGTAAGACCCCCAATAGCTGCTGGCAGTGAGAACACACAGATTACAACAATTCCCAGATATCTTGTAGAAGTGAGATCCCCCCAATAGCTGCTGGCAGTGAGAACACACAGATTACAACAATTCCCAGATATCTTGTAGAAGTGAGACCCCCTCAGTAGCTGCTGGCAGTGCGAACACACAGATTACAACAATTCCCAGATATCTTGTAGAAGTGAGATCCCCACAATAGCGGCTGGCAGTGAGGACACACACTAAAAGAACAATCTCCTCTCAAAAACCACGTGCTGGGGCTGCAAGGAACGCCTTATATAGTGTGCTGCGGGACTTAGCTCTGTGAGCCCATGATTGGGCAAAATTTGCCCAATCAGGACTCTGAGCCGTGATTGGCATAGTCTTACACCTGTCTTGCACCTGACCTGTGGTCAGGCGCAAGGCTGTAGCCAATTACAAGCTTTAGGCCAGTGGAATTTGCATTGCGGTCCATTGTGCTGCAATGTGGGCGAACTCGAACCGAACACGCGGAATTGTTCGGAGTTCGGCGAACGTCCGATGTTCGATGCAAACTCCGAACAAATCAAACCAAACAGCTCATCCCTACTCTTCATGACCTGTCTTGCTGCAGTATGAGCCAATCAGGAGCCCTGCTTTCCTGTTATGAAGTTACAAGGTGGAAAGCCTGCCCAGAGGGCAGTCTATTGTGGATATACTGCCCCTGCTCGTGAATATTGCCCCAGCACGTGGATACTGCCCCAGCTCGTGGATACTGCCCCAGCTCGTGGATATTGCCCCAGCACGTGGATACTGCCCCAGCACGTGGATATTGCCCCCCAGCTCCTGGATATTGCCCCCAGCTCCTGGATATTGCCCCAGCTCCTGGATATTGCCCCAGCTCGTGGATATTGCCCCAGCTCGTGGATACTGCCCCAGCACGTGGATACTGCCCCAGCACGTGGATATTGCCCCCCAGCTCGTGGATATTGCCCCAGCACGTGGATACTGCCCCAGCACGTGGATATTGTCCCCCAGCTCATGGATATTGTCCCCCAGCTCCTGGATATTGCCCCCAGCTCATGGATACTGCCCCCAGCTCATGGATATTGCCCCCAGCTCATGGATACTGCCCCCAGCTCATGGATATTGCCCCCAGCTCATGGATATTGCCCCCCAGCTCATGGATACTGCCACCAGCTCATGGATATTGCCCCCAGCTCATGGATACTGCCCCCCGCTCATGGATACTGCCCCCCAGCTCATGGATATTGCCCCCCAGCTCATGGATACTGCCCCCAGCTCATGGATATACTGCCCCCAGCTCATGGATATTGCCCCCCAGCTCGTGGATATACTGCCCCCCAGCTCATGGATATACTGCCCCCAGCTCATGGATATTGCCCCCCAGCTCATGGATATACTGCCCCCAGCTCATGGATATACTGCCCCCAGCTCATGGATATTGCCCCCCAGCTCATGGATATTGCCCCCCAGCTCATGGATACTGCCCCCAGATCATGGATATTGCCCCCAGCTCATGGATACTGCCCCCCAGCTCATGGATATTGCCCCCCAGCTCATGGATACTGCCCCCTAGCTCATGGATATACTGCCCCCAGCTCATGAATATACTGCCCCCCAGCTCATGGATATACTGCCCCCAGCTCATGGATATACTGCCCCAGATCAGACCCCAGACCAGACATGGGGCGGCTGTTCGAATGCTCTATCAGCATTCGAACAGCCGCCCCATGAGCTCCGCGCCATACTTACCTTTCCGAGCGGCGCCGGGGAAGTGAAAGTTTCCCCGCTTCCGGTCGTTGAAGGACCCAAGCCTCCCACGTGACCGGGGCTTGGGTCCTTCAAAGAGCGGAAATGAGGGAACTTTCAGTTCCCCGGCGCCGCTCGGAAAGGTAAGTATGGCTCGGGGGTTGGATGCGCGCGGCAGCCGGGTGGAGGCTGCGAGCGCAGCCTCTACCCGGCTGCTGTGTGCATCTTGTAACCGCCGCGGCGAGCGCACAGCCGGCTCATGCCGCGGCGGTTGCATGCGCGCGCAACCAACCACCGCTGGTTGCGCGCGCATGCGCAGAGTAAGGCTTGGCGACGGACACGCCAAGCCTTACTCAATTATAGTATAGATGGGTGGCTGTGCTTTCCACTTAATGCCAGACAATAAAATGCACAGCAAATATGGAGGTCATGACGCAAAGCTACATTACACAATGGTTCATCTAAAACACAATGTTTTTCTTCATTTTAAGGCAACAGATACTGTACCTTCTTTTGATATGAGCACAGAGAGAAACTGGTTTTCAGTTTTTTAAAATGTTATTTTTTGGGGGGACTCCAGATTTCTGTGCCTACAGGCTCTTGAGATGTATATCCAGCCCTGCTTGTTTGTATCCCATAAAGTTCATTCAGAACGAGACATGGCAATAAGCAGCCCGCAACATTGTTTCTTGATGTGCCTTTTGGGGATACTTATTACCAGCAGTGTACATTTTCTAATTCCAGATATAACTATAAGGCAGTGATGGTGGACCTTGGCAATTCCACTGTTTCTGAAGTACATGCTCCATGATACTCAGCCAGTCTTATGTGACCAAGTATCATGGGACCTGAATATCCAAAATATCTGCGGTGCCAAGGTTTGACATCATTGCTATAAGGTGTTTGTTCATATGCATATTCCATGAGAGTGGTGACAAAATTCTGGGCCATATTTCAAGTGCGCAGTAAGGTTAACGTTATAGGGGTTATTCAGAGAGTTATTCTCTCGTTTCCTGCACTTCGGGGAAACAAAGTTCCACACCCTGTGGTGAATTTAGCCTTCAAAACCCCCGGAACCGCTGCAAAAACACACCGAACATGTCGGAAAAAGCCGAGGAGCCGCCGAACATAGTGCAGACCAGCTGTCAGAAAAAGCTGGCAAGCTGATGAACGGGGTAAAAAACAAACAAACGTTTGAAAGTGTCAAAATTGAAACGTTGTTTCTGAAAAAAACTACTGAACGAAAATGTCTGGAATTTACATATAAGATCCAATGATGATAATAAAAAGGTCTGTTACAGAAAAAGGAAAAAACGCTTTAAAAATAGAACGGAAAAAAAATTTGCCGAAAAAAATCCCAAAAAATACCTAAAAGAGCCTAAAGAAAATCAATAAGTAAACAGACTTTTTACTGCAGATTAAAATAATAAATGGTTTATTAGATATTAATTTAAATTGGGAATATTTTTAACATTGGAATTAGCCTGAATAAACCTGCCGAATGACACCACCGAAAAATGGTGTATGGGAGAGTATAATATATAATGTCACATTGTATAGGAGAGTATAATGGCTCAGTGGAAGAACAGTGAGCTGTTCCATACTACGACCATAATCTCTGTTGAAGCTGATATTAAAAAATGAATACCAGCTTGGAGAACTTTTGCTAACTCACTTCAGACTTACATTTAAAGTAAGCTGGGGGCAATATTTCCATGTGAGCTGGGGCAATATTTCAATGTAAGCTGGGGCAATATAATATCCATGTGTGAGCTGGGGGAAATTTAATATCCATGTATGAGCTGGGGACAATATTTCCATGTGAGCTGGGGGCAATATAATATCCATGTGTGAGCTGGGGCAATATATAATATCCATGTGTGAGCTGAGGGCAATATATAATATCCATGTGAGCTGTGGCAATATTTCCATGTGAGCTGGCGGCAATATTTCCATGTGTGAGTTGGGGGCAATATATCCATGTGAGCTGGGGGCAATATATCCATGTGTGAGCTGGGGGCAATACATCCATGTATGAGCTGGGGCAAATATATCCATGTGAGCTGGGGGCAATATATAAATTATCTTAATTAAGTTTAAAAAGTAAACGTTATTTAAAATCTACTGTGATTGTTGCGTTATTACAATATTATCATCATTTATTAGCTGTGTAGGTGAATGCGGCCCTCCATGCATTCACAGTTGTTGTATCCTGCCCTCAGGCAGAGAAAGGTTGCCTACCCCTGATTTAAATGTATTAAAAAGTCCCTTACCTCGGGTCCTACAGTGCAGAGGATGGTGCAATCTGCTGTGTCCTCTGAAACAAATAGTTTCCAGTGTCCAACTGCCTCTCCTCCGTGACCTTGCAAACATGAGCTCACACAGGGGCATGCCCAGGGCCGGCTCAAGACATTGTGCTGCCTGGAGCAAAAGATGAAAAATGCTGCCCCCCAAAATAAACACAGTGTGTATAAGCGTATCACAGTGTGACACACTGAATTTGACATACCCAGCAGAGACTAGAATTTGACATACCCAGCAAAGCCCAGAATTTGACATACCCAGCAGAGCCCAGTGTGTCACATACCCAGCAGAGCCCAGTGTTTCACATACCCAGCAGAGCCCAGTGTCTCACATACCCAGCAGAGCATATCCAGCAGAGCCCAGTGTCTCACATACCCAGCAGAGCATACCCAGCAGAGCCCAGTGTCTCACATACCCAGCAGAGCCCAGTGTCTCACATGCCTAGCAGAGCATACCCAGTAAGGAGGGGGAAGAGAGAGATGGGAGTGCAGGAAGGAGGGGGAGATGAGCGTGAGAGAAATGGATGGGGGTGAGAGAGACAGACTTGCACTTACCAGCAGGTTCTGTCTCCCGCCGGCCTCCATGCAGCCCAGCTCCTGCTTCTCTGCCTTCACAGGCGCTGTTCCCCCCCATCTGAGAACTTCCGTGTTCACTCACTGTCTAGGCGTCGCCTAGCAGCATCACAGGAGCATTTCATGCCGGGAGGTGTAGTTTTAGACTGGTTCTCTGCAATATTCAGTAATCCAGTCTAGAACTACACCTCCCAGCATGCAATGGTCTGGTGATGCCGCCAGGCGGTGGCCAGACAGGGAGTGAGGCCGGATGTTCAGCTCAGAGCGGCCCCGTGGCAGGTGCAGCGGCGCGGTTTTAAATATAGTGCAGGGGCTCAGCGGAAAAATTTCCTGCTCCCCCATAATCTGCCGCCTGGAGCAGTTGCTCCGAAACGCTCCATGGTCGGGCCGACCCTGGGCATGCCTGGCTCCATAAAGTCCTTTGGCAACAAACGGCTTCCAAAGATTCTTACTTGAACAGCTAATGCAGCACCTCGTTCAGAATAGAGCTTATACTTTGGATAGAATCTATTAATTTGTGGCTACCTAGAGGAAAACGAGCTATTCCATGGTAGGTCACTCTCCACAAAAATGAGAGGATATTTAGAAATTAATACTGGCTTTCAGATCACGGTGTTAAGTTATTTTGCTTAAATACAATAGAACACACAGGTACAATGTTTTCTGAGTAAATACACTGTATTTCTGTGGCTGTATAAGAATGCAGTGCTGTTGAGTCTGTCCCTATTCTGATAATGAAATATATAATTAATAATTATTATTCAGAGAGCACTGAAATGTCACCGACATTTCGGTGCTCTCTCATTCCCTGCACTTCGGGGAATCAAATTCCCCAACCCTGTGGAGAATTCAGAAATTCAGCATTCACAGCAGGGTCCCCGATGTGCACGTTGTCACGGAATGGACCTGAGCGCTCCTTCCAGCGAGCCGCGTGACTAAAAACTCAGACAGTTTTAAAGATAATTTTTTCCTTTTATATTTCGGTTGTGCGTTTAAGTGTATGGACATTTTACTTCATGTCTAGATGTGGTTTTACTGGTGTGGTTTTTATTAGAGTGTGATGTATTAACAGGTATCCTGTATTGTATGAGGGCATTCAAGTCTGGACGTGTCTGAGAGCATTCAAGTCTGGACATGTCTGAGGGCATTCAAGTCTGGACATGTCTTTGTGTTGTGTGTATAAAAGGAGCTGCCCAAACCAATAAATCACTTTCTGTTTTGAAGTCATACAGCTTCGTCTGGTGAGTTCTTCCAGGGAATATCACATTGCACCTAGAAGGCACTCAGCGGCCTTCCACATCACGTCTATCCCAGGAAAAGGAGCCTCAAGTCAGCCCAGCAGCCACCTCCACACCAGCAAGAGGTCGGTAGATCAGGCTGCTCGAGACGCCGAGTGCCGAGCCACTTGGTAGTCGGGCCAGACGCCATCAAGGGGGTCAGATAGGAGCAGGACCGCAGGCGAACACTCCATCCCGTCACACACGTATCCGAAAAATCTGCTGAAAAAACGCTGAAAAACCTGCAGATAAGCCGCCGATAAGATCCAAAATATCGGATTGATCAGAAACGCCACAGAAAACCCACCAAATGTACCCAACGATCCACCAAACGTGTCCGAAAAAAGACGATGATGCGCCAAACACAGCGCCGACCAGCCGACGAACGTAATAAAAAAATGAACCAATTGAAAGCTGTTTGCAAAAAAATGTGTGGTATTAGCATATAAGATCCTATGAATAATAATAAAAAGGTCTGATACAGAAAAAAAACGGTATTTTAAAAAAAATCGTAAAAAGACTTTTGCTGGAAATAATGCGAAAAAAGTAATTTAAAAACCCCAAATAAATAGTACTTTTGCTGCAAATTAAAAGAATGAACAGTTTAATAGCTATTGAATAAAAGCAAGAATATTTCTAACAATGAAACTTATGGTATTCGTCTGAATAAACCTGCCAAATGAAAGCTGCAAACATTAGGGCATTTCACTGCTTTTTGGTGTTCTCTGAATTAACTGGTTAACCATTGCTTTCCTATGGGGATTTCACTGGCGTCGAACAGGCACCATATTTTGCCTGCAATTCGCCAAAATTTGGCAAACTGCCTGCATTTTGAATAGCCGAAATTGCACCGTACGGGAAAATTCACTGTTCAGTGCAATTTCGGGGCCAGTTCGGCTGTGTCTGAATAACCGTGTGAGTGTATATATTTAACACAATCAAAAAGAGCTGCGTATGGTGCAGCTGGAAACCTCCTGTCAAGCAGCTGCAAGAACACTTCACACCTGTCTGGAAAAGTATAAACCGAGTATTTACTAATTTACTAAGTTAACCATTTGGTTGTAGACATGATCATTTAACTATTGATATACACATAACAAATGTATGTGGTACCTCAATAAAGCAGTTCTATTATTTATTTATGCAAATCAAATGCTATTAGTAAAATAATGAAAGAAAAAAGAAAAAGAAAGAGAATGATAGACAAAAGAAGAAAACAAGATAGCGAGAGAAAGAGAGAAAGAAAGATTATGAGAGAAAGAAAGAGAGAAAACAAGATAGAGAGTGAAAGAGAGAAAGAAAGAGAATGAGAAAGAAAGAGAATGAGAGAGAGAGAAAGAAAGAAAACAAGATAGAGAGTGAAAGAGAGAAAGAAAGAGAATGAGAAAGAAAGAGAATGAGAGAGAGAGAAAGAAAGAAAACAAGACAGAGAGAAAGTAAGAGAAAGAGAATGAGAGAGAAGGAAAGAAAACAAGATAGAGCGAGAATGAGAGAGAAAGAATTAGAGAAAGAAAGAGAATGAGAGAAAAAAAGAAAACAAGATAGAGAGAGAAAGAGAGAGAGAAAGAAAGAAAACAAGATAGCGAGAGAAAGAAAGAAAACAAGATAGAGAGAGAAAGAGAGAAAGAAAGAGAATGAGAGAGAAAGAGAATGAGAGAGAAAGAGAATTAGAGAAGAAAGAGAATGAGAGAGAAAGAAAGAAAACAAGATAGAAAACGAGAGTGAAAGAAAAGAAAGAAAGAAAAGCACAACTTACTGTGTAAAGGTCCTAAATGTGGTCATAATTGCGTTTCTTGCACAGGGTTATCTAGGAGGAACGTTCTACATTATGTATCCCATTCTGTGTCGCATAGAGCAAGATCTGTACACAAAGAGATACAGGGTTTTTATGGGGACGACTATCAATCATGGGATGGAATTAAATGAACTGTATCGTCTCTGATGACCAGGTCCCTCATTGACGTTGTAAACAAACAAAAATAATCTCAACGGGAAAGCTTATTTTCTTTGTAAATCAAGTAATGCTATATTTAACTCAATGTATATTGTGAGCTAGCAATGCAGAGCGATAGAGGTCATTATTTATAATTTATTGGTAATCTTTAGTATAATTGAAGAAAATACACACAAAGAAACCCACAGAGTGCAAAGTATTAAACAGTAGATAGAAACCCCTGGGGCTAAATTAAAATCTCCACACTAAAACGGGTGTGGTAGGGAGAAAAAACTGCTCCCGCAGTTTTCCCCCTACCGCCCCCATTTTAGCGTGGAATTACAATGCAGGGGCTTAAAAAGCTGCCTACATTGTTAGCCTGCGCTATGGCCCCGTGATGCTCGCGGCAGTGCTGAGCGCAACCTTGAGCATCCACTTGATGGAGTCCATAGGATTCCATTGAGCCAGATGCCGGCGGTCACATGACCTGCTGTATCTCGCCTCGCAAGCATAGTGATACGCCGGGAGAGTCTGGGAGGACCTTTTCCCCCAGTTTTTCCCTGCTCCCGCCGGTCGGAGGATGCAGACAGAGCCGCGATCCTCGCCGCAGGACAGGAGGTGAGTTTACGATTCTGTTTTTTTATTTTTAGGCTGGTTTTAACGGAATCTGCAGAAGCGGAATCCGTTAACACCAAGTCCTGGCTCTGGTTAACTTTCCGCAAACCAGAGCTGGACGGTAATCAGCGTTAGAACTTTGTAATCCTAACGCTGATTAACACTTTGCTCTCCCTATGCTTAACATCGGGAGTGCAAAGTACAGTAACCTTGCGCTGAAAAGCGCAAGGTACCGAAAGCAAACGGGTTACTTAACCCATTTGCTTTTGGACTGTAATATGCAGTAGACACCGCCGCTAACGTTAATGCTCACGCAGGTGAGCGTTAATGTTAGCGTTAAGAGTGTAATGTGGCCCCTTGTGTCCCCTATTATCACTCTGTACCCAGTGCTAAAAACATATAGATCGCAAATACTTATTGTGGTGTGCTGGCTGCCAATGGGGGGTAGTTGGGTGTTTCTTTAGGCGGTTGTCTGTTGACATTTGGTCATCCATTTTGTCTCCCAATTGAGGGCTGTCAAGACAGCAGCCAGTTGCAGTTATAGAGAACCTGTATGATGTTAATAAACCTATTAACGAAAACCCAAGACGTCTCATATTATCCAGAACACTACACTTATATTCTCCAGCCAATTGTTCAGTCTTGGACTTCCAAAGGTAATTGTATACACTCAAAACAAGAAATAAATATGGAAATTATAATGCAAGATACTCCATAGTCCATGATACCATATCAAAGCTATAAAATACTACTCACATTCTATAGAGCCTTAAATCTACTGGATCTGGTGGTGAAACTACTTACATCTACTCCTTTATTAGCAGGACTGTTCCATCTCAGCCCAAATGGCCTTTCATCCTCTTCTTGTACCTACACTCAGTGACGGCTCTCTAATTAGGCAAAAACAGCAGCCGCCTAAAGCCTCACACTCCTGAGGCCTCGCAGCTGCCTATTTCCACCCGCAACCTCAGACTGCACAGCGGTGGCACTAGATTCCCCATGGGCCGCCCGCTGATGCAGTCATGGCTCTGCGGCCAGAGAATAGAGGGCTTCCGTATCTGGCTCCTCCCCCATTCTGTCATCATATTCCTGTCCCCGTGCATTGTACACTATGTGTGCATGGGGGCTTCTGAGGAGGAGATGGAGCTAGACTGCAGCCAGGGACAAGTCAGAGAGGCCTTATGGAGATGCAGGGCCAGTTATGAAAGTAATTTGTTTTCAGGAACCTGTGTGTCCCACCATGTGCCCCCTGCCATAGATTAGCATCCAGTTCCCCCAGACCATGACCTGCAGGCATCACACAGGGAGGCAGCTCTCTGCTCTCCTGCCCCCAAAAGCTCCCCTTGTCCCCCAACAGCTGCACTCTGTCAGCCCCAGTGATGGGAGACACTGGCTCAGCATCCCATCATAGAGGCAGGCGCTGTGCTGCTGCCTATCCCACTGCAGCTACGAGGCACAGGAGTCCTTCAGACCGCTGTTTCTCCATCTGCATGCATTGTGCATGGGTGATTGGGCGGTTGAGGTGTAACTGTAAAGGTCAGAGTCTGCCATTTCCAATGATACCCACCATGACTATATTCAGGGTAAAGAAAAATAAAAATAATGTACCTACTGGATGGAGTAGAGGTAACATCACTGCTCTATAATCGTGGAGACACAGGTTTGAATCCTGGCCAGAGCACCTCTCCAGTGTCCTTGGGCAAGACACCTATCGGTACATACTTGCCTATCACACAATATCGGCTGTGGAGTCCAGTGGTAGTGTCTCTACCTTTTGAACGTGGAGAAGCAACTCAAGGTCCTGTTCGACACATCCCTCCGGTACAACTGTGGAGAAGTCTCGACTTTACGAGAAGCGTGTTCAACCTAACCATTAGCTTGCTGATTATCACTACAATCATGGAAAGACAACTTGATTCCACTCAGAAGATGCCACCAGCGAGTGTCCATGGGCAAGACACCTAACGATTTGGATGCGTCTACCTCACAAAATACTTGTACATCTCATAGATTGTAAGTTCCCTTGGGAACAGGGTCCCCTGAATCAGGTCATATCATCCATGTGTGGTATTCTAATGTATCAACTCCTTGTACACTGATCTTGTAAAGTGCTGCGGAATATGTGGCGCTATATAAATAAAGGATAATAATAATAAAAAAAAATGTAACATTTCCTTTTTTCTTTTCATAGGGTTGAGATGGATCAGCAATTAAAGGGGTTAACGGTCGGGTATATCAAATTGTGCATCACTTTTGCTTTTCCCTTTGTTTAGATGTTGATTAAGGGATAATGGGCAGGCTTTATCCCTCACAGTATACATTTTTCCCTTGCTTAATGGCATGTTGGGGTTAATGAGTAGGCTACATGCCTCGCCTTGTATACATTTCGTGCTTTCCCTTGATTAATGGAATTTTAGGGGTTAATGGGTAGACTACATGCCTCACAGTGTATACATTTAGGGCACTATCATTTGCCTTGAGCTAAAACAGGGATGCTAAGGGGTAAAACCTGCATTAGCAATGCACCAATGCAAATAACTGGCTGTGTTTCTGGGAGCACAAAGTACAGTAAGCTTGCACTAGAAAGCCCTAATACCGATGCGCTAACGGAATTTTTAATCGATTGGGATCTAACCGAAATTAGCAATTGGGATTTGATCTGGCCGGCCTGCGTTAACCTCCTCTAACCTAGTGCTAACCCTCACGCATGTTAGCGCTAGCGAGCTGATAGGGCCCTTCATGTGGTTAATAGCAATTTAGGAGTTAATGAGTATTCTACATGGCTCATAGTGTATACATTTCATGCTTTCCCTTGATTACTGCTATGCCACACTGTTTATTATTTTTATTGTATTTTCCTGGGTTTATGGCATTTTAGGGGATATTATGGAAGTTAGAAACTAGAGGCTTAATTTACCTTTAGACCCTCTGCTTTTTGTCACATTTCAGGGAATCCATTTAGCCGAAAATATTGTGAATTCTCTATTTAGTGACAGGTCATTGTAATTTGCGAATATTGGAGTCGCAAAGCAATTATCTACAGGCCCAGACTGGGACAAAATATAGGCCTGAGCATTTTGGACTGAACAGCCCACTTTGTTTTCTACACAGCGCACATTACTGTGAGTTTTATTGCTGCGGAGCTCTGTGATAAGCTCATACATACTGCACACATTACTGTGGAGCTCTGTGGCACCCTCATAAACACCTCACATTACTGTGGAGCTCTGTGACATCCTCACAAACACTGCACATTACTGTGGAGCTCTGTGACACCCTAATAAACATCGCACATTACTGTGGAGCTCTGTGACACCCTCATAAACACCACCCATTACTGTGGAGCTCTGTGACACCATCATAAACACTGTACTTTTCTGTGGAGCTCTGTGACACCTTCATAAACACCGCACATTATAGTGAAGCTCTATGACACCCTCATAAACGCCTGTAGCGCTCACCCCTGAAGGAGTCGCTTAATAACCCAGGATTGGTCTCACCACACTAACAATTCACTGTACACCAGCACACCTTTATGGATTTTTCTCAATCTGAAGCAATAAACGGCAATAAATATACATTTACTTTAAGCATGACAATAAAGCAAGTTAGGAAATAAATGACGGTAATCGGAAATGCGGATATCGATATATGGCGACTAAACCGTTAATGTGACTCTCAGTTCGGCAGTTCAAAGTGCCACTCAGAATGCTTGTTAAGTCCTAGGGTACCGGGGTACTAGGTCCACTGGCCAGTGGATGGACGAATATCTTCGACTAGTCAACGTTAGGGCCCTGAAATTGAAGCAATGAAACAAGTGCGCACTGATAGCAAAGTCATAGGCCGAAAGGCCTCTCACCCAACCGGCGAAACAGCTTGTCCCGGACCGATGAACTCTGCAGTAAAGTCCTCCTCTGCCGCCTGGACCCCGATGCTGCTGAAATCCACGCTCCCGAGCTGAAATCTCCTCAGCCAGAAGTTGAATGCCGCCAGCACTCCGCTCTGTCCGTGGCCTCCTTACACAGGGTCCTTCAGGAATGCACTTGTCACCGGAACAATTCAGCGTGACATGCAGCAAGTTGATCCATACTTTCCCTGATCACTCTAGCATGGGATGCTGCCAGTTCTCCATGCTCCCGCTGTCCAAGATCCCAGAAAGTCTCAGAAAGTCTCACACAAGCGACTGCCTTCTTTCACTGCTTTCTCAGTTCTCCCCATGCTGCACACGAGGCTATTCACTTCCTGCCTCCAGAGAGCTTTCTTCCTTCCTCTCTCCCAGGGGTTCAGGGGGATGTAGTCCATAAGTCCATTAAAGTCTTTATCATACATTATGCTCTGGCTCCCCCTAGAGGCATAACGCTGCAATTCTCAGAGTCCATTTATACACAGGACTACACACCGCACATTTCTGTGGAGCTCTGTGACACCCTCATAAACACTGCACATTACTGTGGAGCTCTGTGACATCCTCATAAACACTGCACATTTCTGTGGAACTCTGTGACACCCCTATAATGTGCAGTGTTGTATGATTGTCACAGAGCTCTACAGTAATGTGCAGTGTTCATTGAATATAATTCCCCCTCTTTTTCATTCCAATCTCTCTCCCTCTTTCTTTTCACTCCATTACCCCTCTCTCTCTCTTTTCATTCCATTCTCTCCCCACTCTCTCTTTTCCTTCCATTCGCCCCACCCTCGCTTTTCATTCCATTCCTCCCTCCTCTCTCTCGTTCATACTCTCACCCCTCTTTATTTTCATTCTCTCCCCCTCTCTTTTTTCATTCTCTCCCCTCTCTCTCTTTTTATTCTGTCTCCGCTCTCTTCATTCCATTCCTCCCTCTCTCTTTTTATTCCATGCCTCCCTCTCTCTCTTTTCATTCCATTCCTCCCTCTCTCTCTTTTCATTCCATTCCTCCCTCTCTCTCTATTCATTCCATTCCTCCCTCTCTCTCTTCATTCCCCCTCTCTTTCATTCCCCCTCTCTCTCTTCATTCCCCCATCTCTCTCTTCATTCTCCCCTCTCTTTTTCATTTCCCCTTCTCTCTCTTTTCATTCTCTCCCCCTCTCTCTTTTCAGTCTCCCCACTTTCATTCTCCCCCCTTTCATTCTCTCACCCCTCTCTCTTTTCATTCTCCCCCTTCACTCTCTTTTCAGTCTCCCCTCTCTCTTTTCAGTCTCTCCCCACACTTTCTCTTTTCAAATTCTCCCCCACTTTGTCTCTTTTCAGTCTCTCCCCCACTTTCTCTCTTGTCATTCCATCCCTCTTTCTCTCTTGTCATTCATCCCCATCTTTCTCTCTTTTCAGTATCCCCCCACCCATTCTCCCCTCTCTTTTCAGTCTCCCCCCACTTTCTCTTTTCAGACTCTCCCCCACTTTGTCTCTTTTCAGTCTCTCCCCCACTTTCTCTCTTGTCATTCCATCCCCATCTTTCTCTCTTTTCAGTATCCCCCCACCCTTTCTCTCTTGTCATTCCACCCCCCTCCCAAAACTATGGGCTGCCGCTGAGGGGGCTGCATCCTGGAATCAACTTCTCTCCATCTTCTACACATGCCTCTGAATGGTGGAGCGCTGGGAGGAAGTCACCTTATGTGATCACTTCCTCCCAGCGCCGCAGAGTCACGGGCACAACCCACCCAGTGGCAAAGATTTAAAACATGTAATTTATACAGTTAGTTTTGAAACACTTCAATTTTTTTCATTATGATATGTTTGGTGGGATGAGCTATGTCTGTTGTTGGAACAATCTCACTGGTTATAAATGTGTCTGAGTTTTAATAAAAGAACTGGCTGGACAAAGACATGCCAGATATACTTGAAGCCTTAAATCATGTGTGATTGACTTCATTTATCTCCGCTATAGCATAGCTGTCAGGCTTCACTGTGCGGGGTTGGGGTTTCGAGCCGAGCATGCAGTTACACAAGTAGAGGGAGGCAGATAAGTAAGGTTTAAACCAGGAATTAAGGTTTATTAATATAAGACACAGAAATAAACCAGGAAGGGGACAATGAATAAGTAATAACAACAGGTAAAGGAACTAGCTGGGTGAGATACAATATACACAGGACAGGGTACACTGAGCTGATGGGATAGGAAGGGGTGAACAGGACAGGACACTGAATAGCAGAATAACACAAGGGTGGACAGGACAGGTACTGGACTGGACACTGAATACAGAAATAACTAAAGAACCCACTGACTGAATAAAGAGAAAAAAGGAACAACAATAATATCAAGCAAGGTATCAAGGAGGGTTGTAACAGGAGAATAGTCAAAGTCCAGAACTGAGATCATACACGGGTATTCAATAAGCATAACTGAAGGAGTGTTGGGAGTAGCAATGATGGGAGTTGGAGTCCAGGAATGAGGATTACTAGGAATGTCCAGGAAGGAGATTTGCAATGGGATGCAGAGATGAAGGGTTACCAAAAGATGTAGCTATGAAAGTGGTCTCCACGGAATACAGCAATAAAGGTGGTCTCCACGGGATACAGCACTGAAGGTGGTCTCCACGGGATGCAGCAATGAAGGTGGTCCCCACGAGATGCAGCAATGAAGGGGTCTCAGCAGAATACAGCAAGAAGGTCTCAAATAGGAGATGTGCATAGCACGCAGGACTGGCACACAGTGCGGCTTACAAGTAAGGACAATGCAGAAGCATTGATTGAATGGTGAGGCCTGATTATATTAGAAGTCCAGGCCCAGCCCACACCTGAGGTTGGAGAGGTGAGGGGAAACCAGGAATCGATCCCTGAGTGCCTAGACCCCAGTCCAGGCAGTGGTAAATTCTGGACCAAAACCAGATATTGGAAAGGGAATGGCATCTTACTTGCCCTTCCTCCGGCACCTACCGTTGGAAGGTGACAGTAGTGCTACTTTTTGCGTCATTCTTGCTTATATGAGAAAAATAACAGAGGTCTTCTGGGATGCATGCTATGGTAAATATGAATAGGAATATTGATTTGATATGATTATTTAATTTAACAAATGGTGTCAGAGGTGGTGTTTGCCATTCAACTTGCTTTTGGATACAGAGGCGGATCCAGACACAGGTTTCAGGGGGCGCATTCTACCAGTTTTGGCCAAGAGCTGGTGTTGGGTTCGCAGTGACAGGCAGATATATATTGCCCCTAGCTCACATGGATATATTGCCCCCAGCTCACATGGATATATATATTGCCCCAGCTCACATGGATATATATATTGGCACCCAGCTCACATGGATATATGTATTGGCCCCCAGCTCACATGGATATATACAGTTGTGTTCAAAATTATTCAACCCCCAATGCTGTAAAGGGTTTTAGGGAATTTAGTGTACATTTGTAATTGTATTCAAAATGAAATCCTACAAGGACTTTTTAAAGAACCATATGCAACTAAAATGACATCAATTGGTTTTGTAATACAGTAGTAAATGTTTCTTTTGTGAATTCTTCATTGACACAATTATTCAACCCCTTAAAGACTACCACTCTGAAGAACAGAGGTTCATTCAAGTGTTTTCAATCAGGTATTGAAAACACTTGTGGATGTCACGGAGCAGCAATAAAGCATAATATGCACCAATTAGAATTATACTCTTATCCTCTTCTTACACTTTTTCCCCATGTAAGTTACCTTCTACTAACCCCCCCCAGCCCCCCCTACTTGCCCCCACCCCCTCCCTTTCCCGTAAATAAAAACACAACAAAGTATTGGCATTTTGAAAAGGTCACGTCTTTTATTACTTAAGGCCAAATTCTTTGCCTCTAAGGTAGAATTATTATTATCGATCCTCGTATGCCAAATACGCTTCACCAGATAACACTGGCAGCCAGATAACACTGGCAACTGCAATGCACCACAAGCATTGCCCAGAAATAGCGCCCCACGTGGCTAAGCAGGATGACCACACATCTGCTCAGTTTATTTTATGGCAGATAGCAGGCCGAGAGGATCTGCAAACCAGGAAGGCACCTGAGCCGGCCATATGAAACCACAACTCACCCCGTACCCTGCAGATCCTCCCCCCACTATCGCCCTCCACGTGCCAGGCCGCCTATTTCACCGCTCCTCCCTAACCTAAACCATGTCCATCTTAAGCGCAATCCCCCAGCTGTGGCCGACCAAACCACCAGCTGGCTTCCTGCCACATGGTAAAGTACCCAATGCAAGCGCAATCCACGCAGTTGCGGCCGTAAAAAACCACCAACTGGCTTCAAGCCTCGTGGGATACTTATCTGATCGATAATAATTGCTCTAAACCATGCTTTTAATCAAAGAACAATCCCCCAACTATGGCTGTTCAAAAACCTCAGGCTGGCTTCATGTCACATGGTGTATATAATGTGATAGAATAGGTAGACTATCCATGTCCATATTTAGACAATCCCCCAGACATGGCCGTATAAGCCACGAACCGGGTTCATGTAACATGGCATATTTCCATATGGGAAACCACGGGCGGTCTTGCATGAGTGGTGGAATCACCACTCCATTGCCCCTATCCATGGTGCTTCTGCTGCGTGACCTTTCCGACGTTGTAGCGAAACAGCATCTATGAAAGAGAAAACAAAACAGGGTGGGTTGGGTGGGAGTAAATGAAAAATCATTGCAATACCTCAATGTCCCCTGCCCAGCTATTTTATATCCTCCCTTCCATTGTTTCTCCATTGTACCCAATCACAAAGAGCTATGCTTCAGCTCATAGAACAAAGCCTGATCCCATATAACAAGGAAACCTCCTTTCTTTACCTCTTGCATAATACAGAGATAATTCTTAAGCCTTTTTCATTCCTAATTAGTCATTCTCTCGAACTAAGAATTATACTCTTATCCTCTTCTTACACTTTTTCCCCATGTAAGTTACCTTCTACTAACCCCCCAGCCCCCCCCTACTTGCCCCCACCCCCTCCCTTTCCCGTAAATAAAAACACAACAAAGTATTGGCATTTTGAAAAGGTCACGTCTTTTATTACTTAAGGCCAAATTCTTTGCCTCTAAGGCAGAATTATTATTATCGATCCTCGTATGCCAAATACGCTTCACCAGATAACACTGGCAGCCAGATAACACTGGCAACTGCAATGCACCACAAGCATTGCCCAGAAATAGCGCCCCACGTGGCTAAGCAGGCTGACCACACATCTGCTCAGTTTATTTTATGGCAGATAGCAGGCCGAGAGGATCTGCAAACCAGGAAGGCACCTGAGCCTGGCTGTATGAAACCACAACTCACCCCTGTACCCTGCAGATCCTCCCCCCACTATCGCCCTCCACGTGCCAGGCTGCCTATTTCACCGCCACCAAAAACGAGGACCCTCTTTTTACTGCCACCAATAAAAAAACCGTGACCTTTTCTCTTACCCCACAAAAGGCTCCTTATCGCGCCTTCAATGAAGAGTGTGTTCCCAGCCTTATCACTCCTTTCAATGAACTCCTCACTTCTTGCTCCTATTTCAGGGTGCTCCAAACCATTGCCAAATAACATCAGCAAATGCAATGCACCACACATATTGCCCAGAAATAGCGGCCCCACGTGGCTAAGCAGGATGACCACACATCTGCTCAGGGGTCTCTTTATATCGCAAATAGCAGGCGAGAGGATCTGCAAACCAGGAAGGCACCTGAGCTTGGCCGTACGAAACCACACTCACCCCATACCCTGCAGACCCTCCCCCTACCATTGCATCCCCACGTGCCAGGCCGCTATTTCACCACTCACAATACCTATCTCTTCTCTAGCTGTCCCCTAAATGTAGTACCATAATATCTGGCTTACCCCTCTTTCTCCTGGATGTCTTTGCTATTCCAATAACTGCCCCAAACCCTACCTTGCTTCCCTATCCATCTAATCCCTACTTCAATTACGCTGCACCCGGGGTTGCTCCTCTCTTGGTGCCAGCAGCACGACTCTCCATCCAGTGCACATAGGAGTGTCCCAGGATCCGCACTCTCATTGCGTGTCCTGCAAATAACCAAAATGTAAACTATTAACGATAATGCACACACACAGTGTACCCGAACTGAAAAGAAACCAAAAGAAACAAGGAAACAAATTATTATTATTAAACAAAACAATTGTTCCCCATAAGTTTTCCCTTCATTTCTTTAATGACCTCACATATCTCCTATATACTTCCCATTTCCATCTCCCCATCTTTTAAATTCGATCCTTTGGGTAACCCAATTCTGCCTCCAGTACCAGCAGCTCCTATCCTGAAAGAATGGGGGCAAATATAACTCCCCTTTCCAACAAGCCCCTCCGTGGCCTGCTGCGGAACCATTTGAATTGATACCCGGACAAGTTAGTACCACTCTTGTGTCCCCAGAACATGCGACCGTTTGAAGGAGTCGCCTCCAAGTATCCCCTCATACATACCACTGGGCATACTTCCCCACCATGGGCACCTAGAGCAATTTTTCCTCAATCCTTAGGCAGCTGTAAAACTAAAACAAATGCTGCCCTACAAGATTGTTATCAGCTCCATCTTATCTCCTACTTGTACTCTGCTGTCAAGATCTTCCTCACCACGAATTGTTTAGCCCAGTCCTCCTCTTCCTTTAACCGAGCAAAGTATGAAATACCACTAAATAGTTCCAAGCTGTCCTTTATTGACTTACCGCCGAACTTCAGTAGCTATTTGAAAACAACATTCTGCCCTATCTCCTCTGTCCCTTTAAAACTCGATCCAACCCTTTCCCTGCTTGCTCTACGGTGCCCCATGTCTTCTGCAACAACAATCTCCTCACCAAATCATTGATGCCCTCTAACTGCTCCCCATCTGGCAAAGAAATGGAGGGCAGTCTTCCCCCGGATATTTATTTATTTATTTTTTTAAATATTTTTATTATTATTATTTATTTATTTATTTATTTTTTAATTTTTTTAATTTTTTTTTTCCTTCTTCCTCCCGGTGCCAAATATCGGAACACATCCTACCTGAAACTGGACAATGTATCCGCCACCACCTTCCGTACCCCCGGTATGTGATTACCGTGAAATTAATATTGCTTTCCAAACATATCAACACCAAATACCTGACATAGGCTCCAACCTGCGGTGATGATGCAGACAACATATCAACACCAAATACCTAGATTAGAGGGGCAGAGGTATAAAAGTAACATCAGGAAGCATTATTTTACTGAGAGGGTGGTGGATACATGGAACAGTCTTCCAGTTGAAGTGGTAGAGGCCAAAACAGTGATTGAATTTAAGCAAGCATGGGATAGGCATAAGGCTATCCTAAACAAAAGATAAATCCAGGTAAAGTATCCATGTAATTGGGCGTTTTTATCTGCCGACATTTTTCCATGTTTCTATGTCTACCTGACATAGGCTATAACCTGCTGTGTTGATGCAGACATGCATGTAACATGGTGTTATTCAGCACTTGCACCACACCTTGAATATCAGACCCAAAAATAGAAAAGGCGGAGGGGAGGGATGTTTTTTTATATTTTTATATTTATTTATTTTTTAATTCTATCCCCCACAGTGGTATTGCACGACGATTGGCTAAATAAAAAATTCCAGAAACACCAAGCCTTGCACCCATCCATTGAATCTACTCCTGGGCCATTTGCCTGCTCACCATTTGAAATTACACTAGACCATTTGATCTTAATGTCTAAACTTATTTGTTACCCCCCCCCGATCCTACCTCACTCTCCAGTCCCTTAGGAACCCGTTACCATGAAATCGCCCAAGTAATGTACTATACGCCTCCTCCCCGCTCCCTATCTCTTCTCCACTAAGCAATGCAAAAAGTAGGAAGCCTTTAAAAAGGGAGCACGGGATATTGGCCACCCCAATTGGTAAACAGATATCGATGTAAAATTACCCATCAAATTTACACCCCATTAAAAGAAAACCCCCTGGACACAGCGGTACGGCCTGAAGGCTGCCTCTAGATCAAGCATAGGTAACTCTGTCCCCTCGCCAGCTACCCTTACCAAAATCACCACCTGATTGAATGAATGGTAGCTAACAGAAACATCTTCCCTACTTATTGCCTCTGCAAAGAAACGGCCGTCCCAATGTTTATTTGTATGTATTTTCCTTACATTCCCTTGCTCTGTGTATCATGTAGAGTATTGTATTCCCTCTGTATAGAGTAACCTCTGTATTATGATCCAGTCTTTGTATAGTGTACACCCCCTGTAAGTAATGAATTCCTTTTGTTTTCACATGCTTCCATCAGCCCCTCCCCTCCCCCCAGCAAGTAAGGTCAGCAGCTCACTGTTATCTCAGCCATTGTTTGGATTCTAAGAGCGACTGGTTTGTTTGTGCACCTTCCCCCTCTGTATGTGTGTGTCCCCTTGCGAAATGTAAATAACGCCGTCTCCATTTTGAGTTGAAAAAGAGCAAGGATGTTCTGTACATAAGTGGCTGCATTGTCACCATTTTATGAGTCCTCAGCCCTGGAATCCCTTATCAATAGAACAAATCTGCACATATGAAACTGATTCTTGCTTAGTATATTAATCTATAGACCCGAAGTTAAACCAACCGAACTAACCCAATGACACAGCATTTGCTAACATACAGCATCACTGTTTAGTTGATAAGCCTCTTCTGAAATTGTAACAGACACATTTAAATGTATATTTAGTTAGTAATTGTTGTATCTTCATAAATCTGGCAGAAACAATCTGGATTAATTTAGTTGCGCAAATGTAAGCTTAAACAGATTGTACAGTTACTGCTGCAGCCCTACCTCATTGGCAGAAGCACATGTGACTTTTTGAGGTTTAAGATGGCTGCCAGCCATGCGGTCACTGACTACGTATGTTTAAAAGATCATACAGACTATACAACTAATAAGGTTTGATCAAGTATTACAAAGTGAAGCAAATATCAACGAGCATATTCTAGCTAACAATGCAAATCACTAGAATGGATAAATTAGCGCGTATTTAACCCAATAGATTACACACACACACATATAGTATATTATCAACATAGCTTCAAATTCCCCAAATAAATACACTTAATACTTATCCACTCGCAGGCTTTATTATGATGATGGTACAAGTGTGAAATATGAGTGAGTTACTGCTCATGTTTCCTCTATTCCTGAAATAAGTCTCTCCTCTCCCTCAATAAAGACAAAGTTACCGTTCTAAATAATTATTTACCCAACTGTAGCAAGTGCTCAAAACAAAAGATTGTACATTGCTGCTTTGTCACTTTAAAATTGCAACAATTAGAATAGTGAACTTAAATACAGTATTAATTTATTCAACTTTTTTTGCTTAGCCCTTGGGGTTACTCCAACATTATTTAAAAACACACAGCTCTTTGAATAACCCTGTAAATCATAGCCCACATAAAAGACCAGCATGTGAAGCTGCTTGAGAATACAACTATAGAGTTATAGTGACTAATGTCCAGTGATTCAGTCTGTTATATCAAGTTCCTATGTGTGATTACCTTCCCTTTGCGTTGCCTCCGTGTGCCATAGCTAAGTGCTTGTGGGATCTGCGTGTGCTATGGCTAGGTTACCGTGTGTTTCTAGTGTGTGATTTGGGCGTGCTATAGCAAGTTTTTATTTAATTTTATGTTTATCTAATATATTATATATATATATATATATATCTACACACACACATACATACATTATATCCTCTAATTTTTTTTTATTTAATTTTTTTTAATTTCTCTTAGTGTATACTACATTAGTGATTTCAGTGTGTTATAGAGAGGAATTTCGTGATTTCAGGGTGTATGATAGCTACAGCATTAGCGTGACTTTGTGTGTTTATACCGAGGTTATACGTTTATATCATTATGTATAGTGTGTTTCTACTGTCCTGTGTTTGTGTAGGGTGTTTATATGGGTTGCTTATTTTGATTTTGGCTTCATACATGGATAAAATCAAATTGGACAGTCAGTCATGTGCTATACTGAGCACATAAACTAATAAGGCACAACAGTCCACAGACAGCCAAAGCAAAAGTAATGGTAATCCTAATAACATACAAAACAAAAAATCCCTGAATTCTGGCAGAGTTATCCCAGAACAATAACCCATTAGAAATTACTATCACGCAGCTAGACACCCAATGAATAAGGAATATTGGTTTGCAAATTGAAACAAATATAAATAAGCATCCACTAAATAAACCTTCAAATACATACAATAGTAAACCCACACCTATTCCTCCAAAAAAAATGGAACTAGAAACATATATATATGTAGCAGACTTATGATAATAGAGTATGCATAACAGATTGATACAGCAAGTAATACTCATCCAGTCCTTGGTTTTCATACGAGGATGGTGTGATGGCAAAATGGAGCTCGCCGCCGCCCTGTCTCTCCAGTAAATGAAAAATCATTGCAATACCTCAATGTCCCCTGCCCAGCCATTTTATATCCTCCCTTCCATTGTTTCTCCATTGTACCCAATCACAAAGAGCCATGCTTCAGCTCATAGAACAAAGCCTGATCCCATATAACAAGGAAACCTCCTTTCTTTCCCTCTTGCATAATACAGAGATAATTCTTAAGCCTTTTTCATTCCTAATTAGTCATTCTCTCGAACTAATATGCACCAATTATTTAGACAGGTGGGGGGATTCTCTCTGTGGCGCTAGTCTAAGAAAGGTACAGGTTGCTGCCTAACAT
This sequence comes from Leptobrachium leishanense, assembly GCA_009667805.1. Taxonomy (NCBI): domain Eukaryota; kingdom Metazoa; phylum Chordata; class Amphibia; order Anura; family Megophryidae; genus Leptobrachium; species Leptobrachium leishanense. The sequence goes on from RXON01002392.1 coordinate 107,817, forward strand.
CGATATGATGGCAGTGTTACACATCTGCCGAAATAGGTAGAGAAAGGGGGGTTTATATCTCTGTCGGGCGCTACCTGTATATGCGGGTCGCTCACACTTCGTAAAGTGGAGTGGAGAATTTTGGTGGTGCAATGTAATCGTATGTACTTGCCACCTATGTTGTATCCAGTGAGTGTATCGATATTCAATGGATATTTTTGTAGTTAGACCTGGTTTGTATATAGGTATGACTGTCAGATAATAGGGCAGTATAGTGGTTCCCTTTATTTATAGACACAATAGTTTAATAAGGCAGTATTAAACGAGGAAATGATAGTTTCCTTTGTTTATGGATACAATAGTTCGATTTGTACTGCTCAAAAACAGGTTGTCAAAATATCGCCATCTAGTGTCTTTCTTAAGGTACTACTGATCAAGCCAGTTCAGTTCTGGATGGTCTGGGAATCGTTCAGCCTTCTACTGCCACCTAGTGGTTTTGTCCGAATCACAGTCTCATAGAAGATGAACTTGTCACTGTTTTTCTCCTTCTCTCCTTGTCCTCATATGAGTGTGTTGTATGGAAAAGAGTTGTATGCACTCACGTGGTCCAGAGCCTAAATGTAGCCAGGCTCAGACGTTCAGGCTTTGCTGGTCCATAAAGGTGACCAGTTCCCTTCTTTTCCTCCAAGGATCCTTTCACTGTCACTGGGTCTTCTGGGGTTCTCTGTTCCTCAGGGCTGCTTGTCCAAAGGTGGATGCTTAAGCAAATTATGGAGTATCCTCCAGAGTAACCACAGAGACAGGAGTCAGAGGGTTTAAAAGTAAGGGATTTATTAATACATGGTAAGTTAAAAAACAAAATACAAAGATGAGGGTATCCAGGACGCGTTTCGCCTACAAGGCCTCCTCTGCTGCAGCAGAGGAGGCCTTGTAGGCGAAACGCGTCCTGGATACCCTCATCTTTGTATTTTGTTTTTTAACTTACCATGTATTAATAAATCCCTTACTTTTAAACCCTCTGACTCCTGTCTCTGTGGTTACTCTGGAGGATACTCCACAATTTGCTTAAGCATCCACCTTTGGACAAGCAGCCCTGAGGAACAGAGAACCCCAGAAGACCCAGTGACAGTGAAAGGATCCTTGGAGGAAAAGAAGGGAACTGGTCACCTCTATGGACCAGCAAAGCCTGAACGTCTGAGCCTGGCTACATTTAGGCTCTGGACCACGTGAGTGCATACAACTCTTTTCCATACAACACACTCTGTATATACAGTGTCACGCTATGTGTACCTCCTTTCTGTTTTTCATATGAGGACAAGGAGAGAAGGAGAAAAACAGTGACAAGTTCATCTTCTATGAGACTGTGATTCGGACAAAACCACTAGGTGGCAGTAGAAGGCTGAACGATTCCCAGACCATCCAGAACTGAACTGGCTTGATCAGTAGTACCTTAAGAAAGACACTAGATGGCGATATTTTGACAACCTGTTTTTGAGTAATACAAATCGAACTATTGTATCCATAAACAAAGGAAACTATCATTTCCTCGTTTAATACTGCCTTATTAAACTATTGTGTCTATAAATAAAGGGAACCACTATACTGCCCTATTATCTGACAGTCATACCTATATACAAACCAGGTATAACCACAAAAATATCCATTGAATATCGATACACTCACTGGATACAACATAGGTGGCAAGTACATACGATTACATTGCACCACCAAAATTCTCCACTCCACTTTACGAAGTGTGAGCGACCCGCATATACAGGTAGCGCCCGACAGAGATATAAACCCCCCTTTCTCTAATATGCACCAATTAGGCAGCTTTAAAATGACTGTGATACTCAGCTCCTTCTAGACATTTACTGGTGTGGTTACAAACATGGTAAAGTCAAGAGAATGGTCCAGGAAGACAAGAGAAGAGGTGATTACTCTTCACAGGAAGGGCAATGGCTATAAGAAGATTGCAAAGATGTTAAACATAACAAGAGAGACCATAGGAAGCATCATTCGCAAATTCAAGGCAAAGGGCACTGTTGAAACGCTACCTGGTCGTGGCAGAAAGAAGATGCTGACTTTGACTGCTGTGCGCTACCTGAAGCGTAGAGTGGAGAAAAGTCCCCGTGTGACTGCTGAGGAACTGAGAAAATATTTGTTAGATGTGGGTACTGAAGTTTCAGCTCAGACAATACGGCGCACACTGCGTAATGAAGGCCTCCATGCCAGAACTCCCAGGCGCACCCCCTCGCTGTCTCCAAAGAATAAGAAGAGTCGACTGCAGTATGCCAAAAGTCATGTGGACAAACCACAGACGTTTTGGGATAGTGTTCTGTGGACTGATGAAACAAAATTAGAACTGTTTGGGCCCATGGATCAACGCTATGTTTGGAGGGAGAAGAACAAGGCCTATGAAGAAAAGAACACCTTGCCTACTGTGAAGCATGGCGGGGGTCAATCATGCTTTGGGCTGTTTTTCTTCTGCAGGTACAGGGAAGCTTCAGCGTGTGCAAGGTACCATGAATTCTCTTCAGTACCAGGAGATATTGGATGACAATGTGATGCAGTCCGTCACAAACCTGAGGCTGGGAGATGTTGGACCTTTCAACAGGACAATGATCCCAAGCATACCTCCAAGTCCACTAGAGCATGGTTGCAGATTAAAGGCTGGAACATTTTGGAGTGGCCATCGCAGCCACCTGACTTAAATCCGATTGAGAACCTCTGGTGGGACTTAAAGAAAGCAGTTGCAGTGCGCAAGCCTAAGAATGTGACTGAACTGGAGGCTTTTGCCCATGATGAATGGGCGAAGATACCCGTAGATTGCTGCAAGACACTTGTGTCAAGCTATGCTTCACGTTTAAAAGCTGTTATAACTGTAAAAGGATGTTGTACTAAGTACTAAGATTGAATGTCACTTGGGGGTTGAATAAAACTGATAATGATGTGAGCACAGAAAAGACATTTGTGGTTATTTCATTATAAATGTTATGCTATATTTGTCTGACCTACATGTGCCTCTTTGATTTAATTGTAAGCAAGATGACTGAATGATCAAAATCAATGTCAAACTGGCCAAAACACTCAATTTCAGTGGGGGTTGAATAATTTTGAACACAACTGTATATTTGCCCCAGCTCACATGGATATATATATTGCTCTCAGCTCACATGGATATACTGTATATACAGTCATGGCCGAAATTGTTGGCACCCCAGACATTTTTCCAGAAAATCAAGTATTTCTCACAGAAAAGTATTGCAGTAACACATGTTTTGCTATACACATGTTTATTCCCTTTGTGTGTATCGGAAAAAAACAAAAAAAGGGAGGGAAAAAAGCAAATTGGACATAATGTCACACAAAACTCCAAAAATGGTCTGGACAAAATTCTTGGCACCCTTAACTTAATATTTGGTTGCACACCCTTTGGAAAAAATAACTGAAATCCGTCGCTTCCTATAACCATCAATAAGCTTCTTACACCTCTCACCTGGAATTTTGGACCACTCTTCCTTTGCAAACTGCTCCAGGTCTCTCTTATTGGAAGGGAGCTTTTTCCCAACAGCAATTTTAAGATCTCTCCACAAGTGTTCAATGGGATTTAGATCTGGACTCATTGCTGGCCACTTCAGAACTTTCCAGTGCTTTGTTGCCATCCATTTCTGGGTGCTTTTTGACGTAAGTTTGGGGTCATTGTCCTGCTGGAAGACGCAAGATCTCGGACACAAACCCAGCTTTCTGACACTGGGCTCTAAAGTGCGACCCAAAACCCTTTGGTAATCCTCAGATTTCATGATGCCTTGCACACATTCAAGGCACCCAGTACCAGAGGCAGCAAAACAACCCCAAAACATCAATGAACCTCCACCATATTTCACTGTAGGTACTGTGTTCTTTTCTTTGTAGGCCTCATTCTGTTTTCGGTAAACAGTAGAATGATGTGCTTTACCAAAAAGCTCTTGCTTGGTCTTATCTGTCCACAAGATGTTTTCCCAGAAGGATTTTGGCTTCCTCAAGTACATTTTGGCAAACTGTAGTCTTGCTTTTTTATGTCTCTGTGTCAGCAGTGGTGTCCTCCTGGGTCTCCTGCCATACCGTTTCATTTCATTTAAATGTCGACTTATAGTTCGCGCTGACTCTGATGCTCCCCGAGCCTGCAGAATAGCTTGAATTTCTTTGGAACTTGTTTGGGGCTGCTTATCCACCATCCGGACTATCATGTGTTGCAACCTTTCATCAATTTTTCTCTTCCATCCACCCACAGAGAGATTAGCTACAGTGCCATGGGTTGCAAACTTCTTGATAATGTTGCGCACTGTGGACAAAGGCAAATCTAGATCTCTGGAGATGGACTTGTAACCTTGAGATTGTTGATATTTTTCCACAATTTTGGTTCTCAAGTCATCAGACAGTTCTCTTCTCCCCTTTCTGTTGTTCATGCTTAGTGTGGCACACACAGACACACAATGCAAAGACTAAGTGAACTTCTCTCCTTTTTATCTGCTTTCAGGTGTGATTTTTATATTGCCCACACCTGTTACTTACCCCAGGTGAGTTTACAGGAGCATCACATGCTTGAAACAATCTTATTTATCCACAATTTTGAAAGGGTGCCAAGAATTTTGTCCAGACCATTTTTGGAGTTTTGTGTGACATTATGTCCAGTTTGCTTTTTTCCTCCCTTTTTTGTTTTGTTCTAATACACACAAAGGGAATAAACATGTGTATAGAAAAACATGTGTTACTGCAATACTTTTCTGTGAGAAATACTTGATTTTCTTGAAAAATGTCTGGGGTTCCTACAATTTCGGCCATGACTGTATTTGCTCACATGGATATATATATTTGCCCCCCAGCTCATATGGATATATATATTGCCCCCAGCTCACATGGATATATATATTTGCCCCTTAACTCACATGGATATATTTGCCCCCAGCTCACATGGGTAGATTTACCTCCAGCTCACATGGGTAGATTTGCCCCAGCTCACACAGGTAGATTTGCCCCCAGCTCACACAGGTAGATTTGCCCCCAGCTCACAAGGGTAGATTTGCCCCCAGCTCACCTCTCACCTCCTTTGCTGGCCCCAGGCTCTGTTGGCGTTCTTCTCTCGGGGAGGCGAGCAGCTGCTGACATGCAGCTTGGCCGCTCGCCGGGAACCACCTGACCAGCTGCGCAGCAGCGTTCTCACGAGATTGCGCGCTGGTCAGGTGGTTCTCATCCCAGGCGAGTGGCCAAGCTGCATATCAGAGGTCACTCACCTGTAGGGGGAAGAATTTTCTCAGGGGGGAGCAATTGCCCCGTTGTCCCTGCCTGGATCCGCCCCTGTTTGGATATTGTTAATGTGTTTTCACTTTTTGAAGCCCAGACTTCCCTTACGCGAGTTGTTTGTTCAAAAGTGTGAACTTGCCATCTTTTGAGTTTAGTTGTTGTGACGTGTGACTTCCTGGCGTATGAATTCCTTTGTTTGTTTTTGTTCTAGTTTCTGGCTGTGAGAGCCTGTGCTATGGGTTTTATATGTTTTGGGGGAATCTCACTCAGAGGATGAGGAGGAGAAAACATGCCTCAAATGTTTGTGTTCCCTGTTCAAGGTGATTTATGCTGTTTATTTTAAATTCACTTGCCCGCTGTGCTAAGTATTTGTTTATTTTGGTTTATATTTGCTTGTTTCACGTACCTCCGTCGTGCTGGAGTTTGGCTCGTCCATGCCTGCTCACAGTCTCGAGCATTTTATTTTTAATTGATTAGACCTCTGTCAGTTTTTCTTGTCATAAAACAAAGACAAACACTGGACTCCCATTGTGAGTAGGGATGAGCCGAACACCTCCGTGTTCGGTTCGCATTCGAACTCGAACAATTTCAAAAGTTCGAGTTCGAACGCGAACACGAACCGAACTCAATGCAAGTCAAAGGGACTCAAAAGTTCGGTTTTTAGAGTGCCCTGCAAGAGGGCATATATCCAAGATATTTGCCATAAAAGGTGTATGGGGGTCCGGGTAGTGCCCTGGGGGACAGGAAACAAGGACAAAAAGTAAAAAAAAAAAAAAAAACGTTTTTAAAGGGACAGTGAGTTTTCCATGAAATAAGGGTTAAAAATAAAAACGAGGTGCCTAGGAGGTCCCCATAACCTGCCTGTGAAGTGGCGGATTTATAGGATGTATAGAAACATTTAAAAACAAAGAAATTACGTTTGAAATGAAGGTAAACGGTTTTCCGTTATTCTATTCATGAACAACTGCTTGGGGCGGCAGTCTGTATTAAAAGAGGAGACCTTTTAGGACACACAGAACAAGTTTAGTGATGTTTTGGCTAAATTATGGGGAAACTTATGCAGGCTTTGTATGAAAGTACGTACTAGGTGCTTTAAAATTGAGCCTTTAATGTCGGCAACAGTGCCGTCACACCGTAACCCCTCTGTGGTATTGTGGAAGAGTGCAGGGTTGGACCCTGCGTTCCAAAGAATTAACCCCTTAGTGACCGGGCGGTTTTACACAAATCCGTCCTTTAGTGACCGCTGCTGTTTTACGTTTCTGCACTGTTAGTGGTTAGGACAAATTTTCCTCTTACTCGTTTATGCAACCCACACATATTTTACACTGTTTTTCTCATCATTAAATGGACTTTATAAAGATACCATTTTTTCATCATTTCATATAATTTACTATATAAAACATTGTGAAATATGACAAAAAAAATTGAAAAAAAACACCACTTTTTCGAACTTTGACCCCCAAAATTTCTTATGTATCAACAACCGTCAAAAAAATTTAATTCCTTAGTAGTTTCTAAATTTAGTTCTGAGTTTAGCAATACCCAATGTTTACATATTCCTCGCTTTTTTCCTTATTTTATGCAACAATAAGTGCAAGTAGCACTTTGCCATTTCCAAAGAGTTTATTTTCAAAACTAGTGATAGTGACATTGTAACACTGATATCTGTCACTAATTCCTGAATAACCCTCCACATATACATATTTTTTTAAAGTACACAAATCAAGATATTAACTTGGGTATATTTGACTCTTTCCATGCAAACCATTTTACCACAAAATCTATGCCAAAGTTTGAGAAAAAAAAAAGTTTTGGTGATTTTTTTTTTAACGCAATTTAAGAATACATGTACTGTGAACTTTAAGGTTTACTGCCAAAAATCACCCCAAAATATGTTCAGCAACATCTTCTGAGTAAATTGATACCACCCATGTATAGGTATGTCGGGTCATTTGGGGCTAATAGGCCTTATTTGGGGGGTGCGCATTTCAGTTTTCCAACTTGGAATTTTCACATTTCGTCATCATGCACCCATGTCCTATTTGGGACATTTTTGAAGCCGGCCAAAGTAATTTTACCCCATCAAACCATATATTTTTAGAAAGGGCACACCCTAGGGTACTTCAAAGAGTTGTATTTTAACACTTTCCATGCACTAGCTCTATGTCAAAACTTTCAGGTAGTCACTTTTTTGTGTTATTTTTTCCCACACATTGTACTTTAGGCATGAATTGTCAAATCCAGTTATGGTTACTGCCAAAAAACACCCCAAAATATGTTCAGCAACATCTTCTGAGTAAAGTGATACCACCCATATATAGATTTGTTCTGTTGTTTTTGGGGTGCTACGCCAATCTTTTGACATGTGCTTGTCAATTTTCTAATTTGACATACAGTGTCTTCTTTGCTTATCTTCTTTTTAGGGGCCTTTTTACATACCCCAATTTTATGAACGTGCATATATTTGGTAAGCTAACACCCCAAGTATTGTAAATGGAGTGTTTTTATGCCATGGATGCAACCGTTTGCTCCAAACAAATTGGATACTGTTTGGTGGTCATTTTTCATTTTCACACCCACATCAGTTTTGGACTGTGATTTAGGAGACACTGTTGTTGGTTACTGCATGAAAACTCTCTAAGGTTGTTTTCTGCAAGGTCTCCTGAGTACACTCATGCCCCCCATGCATAGGTTTGCCAGGATTTTGGGAAGGTTCAAATACAATTTTTATGACTTTGTCATTGGAGTTGAAATTGAGATTATTTCTTCAGCTAGGCCTATCTTTGGTTTTGGGTCTACCGCATACCCCAGTTTGAATTATTGCCAGAAAATTGTTTATATTTTATGTTGACACCAAGGTATTGCATATGGAGTGCTTTGATGCCGTGGATGCAACGTTTTAGCCCAAAACATTTGAGAAGGTGTGTGCCGGAAATTTTTCAATTTTCAGATTTTTACGCCCACATTAGATTTGGACTGTGATTTAGGAGACACTGTTGTTGTGTTACTGCATGAAAACTCTCCAGGTTGTTTTCTGCAAGGTCTCCTGAGTACACCCATGCCCCCCATGCATAGGTTTGCCAGGATTTTGGGAAGGTTCAAATACAATTTTTATGACTTTGTCATTGGAGTTGAAATTGAGATTATTTCTTCAGCTAAGCCTATCTTTTGTTTTGGGTCTACGCATACCCCAGTTTGAATTATTGCCAGAAAATTGTTTATATTTTTTATGTTGACACCCCAAGGTATTGCATATGGAGTGCTTTGATGCCATGGATGCAACGGTTTTAGCCCAAAACATTTGAGAAGGTGTGTGGCGGTAATTTTTCAATTTTCAGATTTTTACGCCCACATTAGATTTGGACTGTGATTTAGGAGACACTGTTGTTGGGTACTGCATGAAAACTCTCTAAGGTTGTTTTCTGCAAGGTCTCCTGAGTACACCCATGCCCCCCATGCATAGGTTTGCCAGGATTTTGGGAAGGTTCAAGTACAATTTTTATGACTTTGTCATTGGAGTTGAAATTGAGATTATTTCTTCAGCTAGGCCTATCTTTGGTTTTGGGTCTACCGCATACCCCAGTTTGAATTACTGCCAGAAAATTGTTTATAATTTGTTATGTTGACACCCAAGGTATTGCATATGGAGTGCTTTGATGCCATGGATGCAACGGTTTCAGCCCAAAACATTTGAGAAGGTGTGTGGCGGTAATTTTTCAATTTTCAGATTTTTACACCCACATTAGATTTGGACTGTGATTTAGGAAACACTGTTGTTGGTTACTGCATGAAAACTCTCCAGGTTGTTTTCTGCAAGGTCTCCTGAGTACACCCATGCCCCCCATGCATAGGTTTGCCAGGATTTTGGGAAGCTTCAAATACAATTTTTAGAACTTTGTCATTGGAGTTGAAATTGAGATTATTTCTTCAGCTAGGCCTAACTTTGGTTTTGGGTCTACCGCATACCCCAGTTTGAATTATTGCCAGAAAATTGTTTATATTTTTTATGTTGACACCCCAAGGTATTGCATATGGAGTGCTTTGATGCCATGGATGCAACGGTTTTAGCCCAAAACATTTGAGAAGGTGTGTGGCGGTAATTTTTCAATTTTCAGATTTTTACGCCCACATTAGATTTGGACTGTGATTTAGGAGACACTGTTGTTGGTTACTGCATGAAAACTCTCCAGGTTGTTTTCTGCAAGGTCTCCTGAGTACACCCATGCCCCCCATGCATAGGTGTGCAAAGATTTTGGCAAAATACAGCACCAATTGTAGAACATAAAAATGTAGGAATAAAATGTAAAAGTCAGGTGCAGTAAAAGAAAAAAAAAAAACTAAACTGAACTAACTAACTAGAGTGTAAGAAAAAATAGAAAGGAAAAAAAAATCACAGCTCACGCACAGTGTGATATATCTTGAAACAGTCCCCAAGACACAGACCGGGTTGTCCAGTGCATTCTGGGCAGTAAAGGATTGTGTCTCTCCTCTGCCCCCTCTTGAAACACACCCTGCATCTTTTTTGGGGTTTCTGTTTGCCCTCAGTAGGGGGGATTTTATAAATAAAATGTGTAGCCCCAACTCTGTCCCCCATCACTGCCCGGGGAGCAGGTGCATCCTGGTACAAAAACCCCGAAATGACCTGGAGCTGAAACTGTAAAAAGGACAGCGTCACTCCGGGGTTTGCCTTTTTGCAGAGCAAAAAGGCATTGTGGGTTGCAATTTGCATCAGGTAAATTGCAACCTTTTTGTACCAGGCCCTTGACTTCTGCATAATCTGGTAGGGCTGGAGCAGCTGATCTGCCAGATCAACCCCACCCATATGCCGGTTATAGGCTTTGATGCACACTGGCTTCCTGATGCGCTCAGCTCTGCCACGTACAGTGACCTCCACAGACCTCTCAGTGTGGATGGTGGATAGAAGGTATACATTCTTCTTGTCTCTGTACTTGACCGCCAACAGCTCCTCTTGGCGCAGAGCTGAGGTCTCCCCCCTTTTTAACCGGGTGCGGACAAGCTGTGCTGGGAAACCTACGCAGTTCTTTTTTGGAGGGGTTATCAGAGTCGTTGATGCATGAATTAGCTCCACGTAAACTACCTGAGGTATTGTGTGAACTCATTGATTACTGTATAGATCTGGATAATCAGATAAGGGATAGAAGGACTCCAAGAGAGAGACCCAAGAGACCGTTACCTAGGTTGGCCCCTGTCTTTCAAGCACCACCCAGAGAGTTATCTCCTCCCTCAGAGCCTATGCAACTAGGCCGTACTAGGCTTACAGAGGAGGAGAGAACAAGGCGTTTTCGTGAGGGATTGTGCCTGTATTGTGGTTTGGAGGGACATGTACGATTTCAATGTCCTACTCGCCCTAAGCTGCATGATAAGCCGGAAAACTACCGCACCTAAGGCAGCTGAGGAGACAGGCCTTGGGTGTGACATGCATGTCTCCTATCAAAGACACTAAACTTATGTTACCAGTATCCTTGGCTTGGGAGACCAAGACCACACATAACACTGCTTTTGTGGATTCTGGGGCTGCTGGTAACTTTATTGATGTTAACTACGCTTCTTCCATTTCTCTACCTCTGGTTGTAAGAGAGACACCCTTAGCTATTGAAGCCATAGATGGCAGGCCGTTATCCTGCCCTAGGATTACTCACGATACGATTACAGTAGTTCTTACTACTGGTCTCTTGCATAAAGAAAAGATCATATTCCAAGTTATCCACTCACCTTCCAATCCTGTTGTACTTGGTTTCCCCTGGTTGGTGGATCACAATCCCGTTATTGATTGGGTTAAAGGAGAGATACTGTCTTGGAGTTCTGCATGTTTTGGGACTTGTTTAATACCCATTCAGCATGTCGGTGCCCTGAACACACCCACAGCCCCTCCATTGTCTACTGAAGTTCCTGAACAATATGCAGACCTCAGTGCTGTATTTGATAAAAGAGAGGCAGACAAACTACCTCCACATAGACCATATGATTGTGCTATTGATATTCATCCGGGTACCATGCCTCCTCTTTCCATAAAGGAGAACCAAATTATGGAGGAGTATATCAAGGAGAATTTGGAGAGAGGTTTCATCTGACGTTCCTCTTCTCCAGCAGGGGCTGGATTCTTTTTTGTGTCGAAAAAAGAGGGAGATTTACGCCCGTGTATTGATTATAGGGGGCTTAACAAGATCACCATTAAGAACGTGTACCCTATCCCTCTCATATCGGAACTGTTCGACAGGTTAAGAGGTTCAGCAGTATACACTAAACTTGATTTAAGAGGAGCTTACAATTTGATATGCATAAAAGAGGGGCATGAGTGGAAAACAGCATTTAACACCAGGAGTGGGCATTATGAATACTTGGTCATGCCTTTCGGTCTTTGTAATGCTCCAGCGGTATTCCAGGATTTTATTAATGATGTGCTCATAGATTTCTTGCAAACCTTTGTTATAGTATACCTAGACGATATATTGATTTACTCTCCCGATCTGAAAACCACCATGCACATGTCAGACAGGTATTAGCTAAATTACTGGACAATGGTCTTTATTGCAAACTAGAGAAGTGTTTATTCGACATTACTACTGTGAAATTCCTTGGGTACATTATCACTCCAGAGGGTTTTGAGATGGATCCTTCTAAACTCACGGCCATCTCAGAATGGCCTCTTCCTCAAGGTCTCAAAGCCATACAGAGGTTTCTGGGGTTTTCTAACAATTATAGGAGATTTATCAAGAATTATTCCGCTATAGCCTCTCCTATCATTAATATGACACGTAAAGGTCTGAAGTACCAGATCTGGTCTTCTCAATCTAAACAAGCATTCGAAGCCCTCAAACAGGCTTTCACTTCCGCTCCCGTGTTACGGCATCCTGATCCCAGGATTCCATTTATTCTTGAGGTTGATGCTTCTGAGATAGGCATTGGGGCTGTCCTGTCTCAAAGAGAATCTCCAGGGAAACCACTACATCCTTGTGGGTTCTTTTCAAGAAAATTATCACCAGCAGAACGCAATTATGATATTGGCAAAAGAGAATTGCTTGCTATTGTGTCTGCCCTGTCAGAGTGGAGACATTTGTTGGAAGGTACTCTTGATCCTTTGTTGATAATCACTGATCATAAGACCCTTACGTACATCGGGGATGCTAAACGTTTGAACTCGAGACAGGCCAGGTGGTCATTGCTACTGTCTCGGTTTAATTTTGTATTGACTTACAGACCAGGTGACCGCAATGTAAAGGCTGATGCCTCATCTCGTCAATATGACCCATATAAATCTAATACACAAGACCACAATCCTATAGTTCCTCCTGAACGTATTGTGGCTTCCACAGTCTTGTCTGTCTCCTCGCCTTTCCTGGAACGCCTCCAGGCAGCTCAAGTGGGGGCTCCACCTGACAAGCCTCCAGATATGTTGTTTGTACCTGAAAAGGAAAGACAAGAATTACTCATAATGTTTCATGATTCTAAACCAGCAGGTCATCCTGGTATTACTAAGACTCTTACCAGTATTTCCAGACAGTTCTGGTGGCCCACCATGCGACAGGACGTACGCCTGTTTGTTTTGGCTTGTCTAGTCTGTGCCAGAAGCAAAACCAGTAAAACCTTGCCTGTCGGTCTATTGCAGCCTTTACCCACGCCTAAGAGGTCTTGGTCTCATCTATCTATGGATTTTATTGTGGACTTGCCGAAGTCCAAAGGTCATACTGTGGTTCTGACAGTTGTAGACCGCTTCTCCAAAATGGCTCATTTTGTCCCTTTACCTAAGCTTCCTACAGCCAAAGAACTGGCGGTTGTCTTTGCTAGAGAGATTGTACGAATACATGGGGTTCCGTCTGAAATAGTCTCTGACAGAGGAGCTCAGTTTGTCTCTCGTTTCTGGAGGGTTTTCTGTGCGGAGATGGGGGTGCGATTGGCCTTCTCTTCAGCATACCATCCACAAACCAATGGGGCAGCAGAGAGGGCAAATCAGGGTCTCGAGCAGTACATACGTTGCTTTACCACACAACAACAAGACAATTGGTCGGAGTTGTTGCCCTGGGCTGAGTATGCACGTAATAACGCTGTTAATGAGACCACTGGCCACTCTCCTTTTTCTGCTATCTATGGTTTTTTCCCTCCGGCTCTACCGCTTCAGTTTAATGAACAGGCCATCCCGGCTCTCGATGACCATCTCACTCAACTACAAGAGATTTGGAGACAGATTCGCGTAAATATGGAGCGCAATGTTGCTGTCCAGAAACTCAAGGCTGACAGGCATAGGTTACAAGCTCCCTCCTATAACGTGGGGGATAGAGTTTGGTTGTCTACTAGGAACGTGAAGTTACGGGTGCCTTCTATGAAAATGGCACCTCGGTTTATTGGTCCATATAAGATCATTCGCCGCGTTAACCCTGTGGCTTATGCTCTTGCCCTTCCTAAACATCTTCGCTTGCACAATGTCTTTCACACCTCCCTACTGAAACCTTTGTTGTGTAACAGGTACACGCGGGTCGTTCCTCCTCCTCCACCTGTTCAGGTTGATGGTGAAACAGAGTATGAGGTTAGGAGGGTTTTGGATTCTAGGCTGTGCAGGGGTGTTCTGCAGTACTTGGTCGATTGGGTGGGCTATGGCCCGGAAGACCGGTCCTGGATTCCAGCTTCCGACATGTCTGCCTCTAGGTTGGTCAGGGCGTTCCATGCCTCGCACCCCGATCGCCCTGGTGGTCGTATTGCCGCTCGTCCTGTTGGTCGTCCGGTGGCCTCCCGTGGAGAAGGGGGTACTGTAACGTTGGGGGCTTCCAGCCCTACCTGTGTGCTTGAGGACAGCAAGTCTGATGCTGCTCGCTGACCACTGCCCGGTTTAAATGGAGACAGGCAGGGAGGTGATTGCATGAGGTGTGGCTTGAGTGGGGGGCGTGGTCTGGTGAAGGTCTTTAAAAACCCTCAGTATAGTTTCAGAAGTTGCCAGATCGTGGTTATCCATACCTGAGCTCCTTGTACCTGACTGCTTTATTGATTTAACCTGTTATTGACCTCTGCTTGTGTTCTGACCATTCTGCCTTCTGTTGCCCTAGACTATTTGCTTGTACTACGCTACTGCTCTGATACCGACCCGGCTATTCCATTTGACCATTCTGAACTCTGTATTCCTGATTCTGGCTCGGCTGACTCCTCTCCGTATTGTTAACCCTTTTCTGTCTAGCTAGTTTACCTGGCCAATTCTAAGGACCAGACAGATAGGGATCATTAACAGCTACACTGTTGGTAGCTTCTGGGTTTTGTGGAGTGTTGGGGGTTAAGTACTGCGTGGTGGGATCCGGGAACAGTGACAATTGGTTCTTAGAAGAACCGTTGGGTTTCACAAGAAAATACAAATAAACACCTAAATCTCTCTAAATCCCTCTAAACCTGCCTCAATTGTTCTAAATCTCCCTAAAATCTCTCTAAATCTGCCTCAATTTTTCTAATCTCACTAAATCTAAAATCTCTAACCTGTCAAATCTGATCTCTCTCTCTCACTCACCAAAACACAAGTGAGGAGAGGGAGGGAGAATCACAGAGGTCACAGCCAATATTTACAAAATATTGACCCGACCTGACAAATTAGAAATTTTATTTAGATTTTTTATAACTTCTGATTGGATGTTGCTAGCCTGCCTCTCTGATGAGGCAGGCTAGGAACATCCCACACAGCCCCAAGATGACCCTGCCCTTAGAAGGGCAGCGCCATCTTGGCTGTCACATTTATTTTATTTTATTCATTTTTATTCATTTATTTTTCTTTTTTTACACTTTTTTACACTTTTTTTTAGTCTTCTGGGTGCCTTGATCCCTCGAGGCACCCAGCAGAGCACCTGATCACTCATGTGATCTTTTTTGTACTGAGTGCCACAATACCTCGTGGCACTCAGTACTTCCTGCTGCTACCGGAAGTGATCGCTTGGGGGGAGCGATCACTGAGCGGACCGGCGGCAGGTAAACATATTGCAAGGATGCCTCGATGTCGAGGCATCCCTGCAATATACTCAGAGCAGCTGGAAGCGATACCGATCGCTTCCAGCGCTCTGTAGAAGTGCGGGGCACCTTTCCGGTCAAACCGGATGTTGATCGCTCCCGGGGAGCGATCACAAGGGGCCCCGGCACTTCTGTCCACCATTGCACGGATGCCTGGACTCCCAGGCAGCGTGCAATGGCCCTGGAGATGCTGGAAGCGATCCGATCGCTTCCAGCGCTCTGTAGAAGTGCGGGGCACCTTTCCAGTCAAACCGGATGTTGATCGCTCCCGGGGAGCGATCACAAGGTGCCCCGGCACTTCTAACCACCATTGCATGGATGCCTGGACTCCCAGGCAGCCTGAAATGGCGTTTGAGCTGCTGGAAGCGATCCGATCGCTTCCAGCGCTCAAAAGACCGCAGGACGTACCATGGTACGTCCGCGGTCTCTAAAGGGTTAAAATGATATAAATCTGGTACAGGTGTCAGTGCACCCAAATATTGTGCCTTTGGTGGCAGCAAGTGCCTTCACACCGTAACCCTTTTGTGGTATTGTGGATGAGTGCAGGGTTGGACCCTGAGGTCCAAAAAATTAAAATGATATAAATCTGGTAATATAGGCGTCAGTGTCAGTGCAGCCAAATATTGTGCCTTTGGTGGCAGCAAGTGCCTTCACACCGTAACCCTTTTTTTGTTATTGTGGAAGAGTTCAGGGTTGGACCCTGAGGTCCAAAGAATTTAAATGATATAAATATGGTACAGGCATCAGTGCAGCCAAATATTGTGCCTTTGGTGGCAGCAAGTGCCTTCACACCGTAACCCCTTTGTGGTATTGTGGAAGAGTTCAGTGGTGGAGGTTTTTGTGAATGCAGAAGACATCCCTGATCTATTCTGTTACGTCAGCATCAGGGGATTGATAGCTGCTGATCCAGGACTGAATCATTTTTATAAATGTCAGCCGGTCTACAGAGTTGGTGGACAGACGCACTCTTTTGTCTGTGACAAAACCTCCAGCGGCACTGAACGTCAGTTTCAGAAAGCACGCTGGATGAAGGGTAACCTAGTAGCTGCATAGTATATTGGCTAAATTCTGGCCAGTGATCCAATCTCAACACCCAGTAAGCCAGTGGATCATCTGCTGGAAAGGTATCCAGGTCTGCCCTTGCCCCTAGGTAGTCCTGCACCATATGGTGAAGACGCTGGGAATGGGTGCCTACATTTGACGTCCCTGGGCGTCGTGGACTAAAAAAAATTTAAAAACGCATTAGTCAAGCGGCCCCAGCCTTCAGCACTATTCCTCTGATCATCCGCAGCCTCAGAAGTACCTGTGTCATCACTTGGTAATCTACCAGTGCCTGGAAAGGTGTTACACAAGTGTCGCTTTAGAGCGTCCTCAAGTTTTTTCAGCATGTGCTCCCTCTGTGTGGGCAGGATGAGCTCTGCAACTTTACCCTTGTATCATTGATCAAGAAAGCTTGCCAACCAGTAATGATCCCTCTCCTTGATAGCACAAATCCTGGGGTCCTTTAGCAGGCTTTGCAGGACAAGGGAGCCCATGCAGCGTAGGTTGGAGTTGGCATTAGCTTCCGAGTCTTCCTGGTCAATGAGGATGACCCCATCATGCACTTCCTCCTCCCAGCCACGTACTAGTCCTTGGGTTTCTGGGCACACAAAACCCTCCCTTGAGGAATCCCAACCTTCAATGCCCCCACAACTTAAATATTCCTCCTCCTCCTCATCCTCCTCCTGTCTGATCTGAGGAGGACCCGCTGGAATGCTGTCTGCGGAAAGGCTGTGGCCTTGAGAGCTTGGGAAGGCCTCCTCTTCCTCCCGCTGCTCTGCCTCTAGAGCCACATCTATAATTCCCCGCAGAGTGCGCTCCAGCAGGAACACTAAAGGAATTGTGTCACTGATCCATGCACTGTCCCTGCTCACCATCCTCGTTGCCTCCTCAAATGGTGACAGTACAGTGCATGCATCCTTGATCATCAGCCACTACGGGGGGGGGGAACCAAGTTGACCTGAACCTGTCTTTGTGCCATACTCACACAGGTACTCGTTGATGGCCCTCTGCTGCTTGTGCAGATGCTGCAGCATTGCTAATGTCGAGACGGTTTGTGGGAAGGTGGAATTCTCTTTGAATTTCTGCCAGGCGAACGCTTGCTGGGAATGACCATCTGAAGTGGCTGCAACCTTTCCCAATGACTCAATAACCACTACCAGTTGTCTATGGGGTATCGGGTCCACTCCCCTCCTCGCTCCCCCAGAGGTCCTATACAACTTCCCCTGGTCCCAGGCAAATCTCACTTCCCCTACCCCTCCCGTCTCCCGCCCAGCCTGTTGTCGGTAAGGGGCAAGGGTGATGTCTTCCCTGGTGGCTTGGGCAAAGTCTGTCGGGGAATCCCAGGTCAGGGAGGGGGTATTGTCGGGGCCAAGGGTTGGGCTGGTCTCACTTACCGAGGTCCCCTCGGAGTCTGTGTGCGGAACCTTCCTTGCTTGATGGCGGGTGGTGATGGGGCATACCCCGCCAGGGTGGGTGTCCTCAAAAGTAGAGGTCAGCAGACCAAGGTCGTTGCCGAGTAGTACTTCAGTTGGTAGGTCTTTCATGATCCCTACTTCCACGTCCCGGGCATCCGTGCTCCAATCGAGAGGCCGTAGGGATCCTGTAAACATGGCTTCCAGCGACTCGGACAGCCACCGAGTAGCCTGTGGAGGCAGCCGGGGTAATAAGGTGGGGCTGTGCCAGGGTAAGGGTTGCGCCGGTGTCCCGCAGGCCGTTGGCACTCCGTCCATTCACCTCGACCTTTTGGCGATGGTGCTGCCGGTTATCTTGGGCAGCTGCTTGAATCGGGTCTGCTTCATGTAGGATGCCCCAGTCTTCGTCCGGAATCGCTGTGGGTTCTGGCTCCGGCTCATGTTGGTAACAATATGCCGTAGCTCTGCCCGGAGGGTGTGCTGGGCGATGCGGGGCAGGACGGTTGGCAGTCAGTGGACAGAGGTCCCAGATATGTCCGATTTGGTTGCACCCATAGCACCGGGGACCGGTCCGAGGAACCGGGGTGTAAATTAACACGATAGTGTAGATTGCCAATAGTTAAAAAACAGCGTTTTTATTGCGCTTACATAGTTAAAATCAAATGAGGCATATCAACATCACCAATTCGTTAGTGTGTCAGATCGTTGAATGGTACTGCTCCACGCGTTTCGTCTATCCAGACTTCATCAGGATCGTAGAGAAGTCCATCTGGTCACCACCCTTATATACATTATTAATTAAGAACAATTATGCAATAACAATTGTATATAAAAATATTAAAAATGTAAAAAAACTAAACGAAACCGAGTCCCAAGGTCCATCCGGTCCGATGACCCGGAAGTGTTCCTCCACCAGACGACCGCCAAATGGGATTACACATAGCCCACCATACATCGCAATGTCTGCCAGGCGGATTCCTCATCCGGAACCAATAGACTGTCCCACTTTCCTGTGTCCCGCTAGTATCCACTTCCATATAGGAGTTCCCCCACCGGGTGGATATCATCACACTGGGGGCACATCCGGTTCCCAACATCGACATCAACATCGACCGGCTGTGAAGTCCCCGCCGCCATGTTGTCAAAGAGCAATTCCGGATTTAACCCCGATGGTTATGTTCATGGTTTCCAAAACGATCAATTCTCAGTAGATTATGCATATATAAATAATAAATGAGACAGGATACAAAATGAGTGGTTACATAAACATGCATCCAAATAACCCCTATAATAATCAATAAGACTACATGTACACTAAGACAAACAGGTAACCTTGATAACAAATTACTTAAACGTGAGGCCTTTTGGATATATCGCCTCAATACCAGATCACCATCTGGCCTCAATGAAGGTTTCACATTTGTTCCCTTCATTTGAATATTTATGTACCATTTACCAACTTTTCATGTCCCCTCGATATGTGTGACATCATCATTTTGCTATCGTACTTTCATCATCTGTTATACTAATTATATATGAGGTTTTCTTTCCTTGATGTTTTTATCCCCCTTTCTTCCCTATTTTTCCTCCAGGTTCTTAATTTAATTTTCTTATTCCAATACATGTGGCTTCTCTTCAACAACCCCTGTTTTCATGATTAAAGGGTTTTTATATATATATACATGTTTTTTCATTATTATAGATACCACATTTTTTGTCCTCGTTTTTTCGATTTATTCTGTAGACCATTTTGACAATGTTTAGAATTAATGGGCTCGGGTTAATCATCCTGATACTTTGTGCATACCCTTTATTTTTGGATGCCTTTTTCTGATTTACAGGATCATGAACACATTGTGTGTTATATCACTCCTGTGGACCTTGACACTATTAATTGACGTCCGTTTGGTTTGCCGATGTCACATGGCCTGTATGCATTATGAAGTCTCTGTTGGGACCTAGATCCATGCAGGCTACTAACGCCGTGCAGCGTCTTTAGTTGCGGGGATACCCGCTATTGGTTCTTCATTCGGTCTCCTTATGTCTCTACATTATGTGCTATATTACTCCTGCGGACATCATTATTTTGCTGTTTCGGCGATAGCCACTCCACAACGCCAGCGCGTCCTGTGTTGCTTCGATACCGGTAACCGACGTCCGATTGGTTTGCTGATGTCACATGGTCCGTATGTATCAGGAAGTCTCTGTTGAAACTTGGATCTATGTGAATAACTAACTCTGTGCGGCATCTTTAGTTGCTGGGATACCAGCAATTGATTTCTTATTGGTCTCTTCATGCCATGTGACTGCTTACGTGTTGGTATCTTACAATTTACGTTTAATTGGTTTTTCTTCAGCTGGCTGCATGATTTCATTCCCAATTACAACTCTGGAGGTATTTATAGGGATCATTGGGGCGGGCATTGTATCTCTTGATTAAGCCCTGGTTGGGCGAAACCGGTCGAGATATGCCTTCTCTCTTGTTTTTAACAGCTCTATTTTTGTAAATTTCTTGCGGACTTTACCCTATGGTCTATATTGGATGTTTATTTAGCATACCGGCGCTTTGGGTTATGTAGGTGGCTCGAACCACCGAGGTATAGCGAGTTTTTTCCACCAAGTGTATGTGGTTGATACCACACTTGTTATCAAAGATTTTTTGCTTCCTTGGTAAGCTTTATCTACCTGTGTGGCTAACTCATTTTGTTTATAAGCCTATCTTATTACTGCTTAAAGGTTTTGCATCAACTTTCCCAACTTGGGTTATCGTCCGCATACTCATTTTTCATTCTCTTTTATATTGTCAGATACTTCATTACTTATTCAATTAATTCAGTTATCACCATTCCTGTTGCACTTTGTGCAAACTGTTTTTACATGTACACTAATCCTGCAGAAAACATATAAGGTCAAAATCACTATCAGGGTTATTCAAAGAGATTCGAAAAGTCACTGCACGTTCAGTGACTTTTCGTTCTCTTCAATTCGGTTCCTTTTGCCGATCCTATTTCGGTGACCTTGCGGTGTATTCAGCAAGCACCACAGGGTCCCCGAATTGCAGGGAAAAGCTGCCGCAAACCCGACGAAAACGAACCGCAAAACCCAGCGAATGCATGCCGAAAACACGCAAAAACATCTGGATTAACCTGCCGAATACCACGGAAAACCCGAGCAGGAGCCGATCACACGCAGCCGAAGACTCTGGAGAAAGCCGAGACCGCAGAAGAGGCAGTGAATAAATTAGCTAAATAGTTTGCATGAATGATTGAAAAGTAAAACGCTGTTTGCAAAGAAACTACTGAGCGAAAATGTCTGAAATTTACATATGAGGTCCAGGGAATGATAATAAAGAGGGCTGTTACAGAAAAAATAAGTAAACTTAAAAAAAAAAAATCGGACTTTTAAAAAAAATAAAAAATCAGAAAAATGCTTAAAATATCCAAAAAAATCTATAAATTAAGAGACTCTTTACTGCAGAATTTTATAATGAACGGTTTATTAAATATTGAATTAAAACCAGAATATTTTTCACATTGAAGCCTATGGGATTCTCCAGAATAAATTTGCCGCATGAAACCACCGAATGGTAGGACATTAGGGGAATCTTTCACTGCTGGTTTGTGTTCTCTGACCTGGCATGGTCACGAGGAGCCACCGGGTTTAAAACTAGAGATCTGCACCGATTTTTTTTCGGCTCGTTTCATTTCGTTCGGATCTTGTAACTTTTCGTTTCGACTCGTTTCGGACGAGTTTCTTTTCGGCTCGTTTCGCTTCAAGTCATTTTTCGTATCGACTATTTTTCCGTGATTTCGGCCATTTTTGTGTTATCGGATCGGCTTGTTTTTCGTATCGGCTTTTTTTCGTGATATAGGAAATTTTCGTGTTTTTCAGTACGTCTGTTCTCCTTGTTTCAAAGTGTCTATTCCTTTTGACGGAAAGTTATTAATGGTTTTTCGGATCCGATATTTCTGTCGATATGATAATTCTGTTGATATGGTAATTCTGTCGATATGGTAATTCTGCCGATTCTATCATTTTTTTTATTAAATAAAGATCCTTTTTATCTTATGAATATACTTTGCACAACTTTATTTAATCATATTAAAATGGTATGAAAGGAACAAAAACGAACAAAACGATTTAAAAAACCCAAAACTGACCCAAATGGTCTAACTTTAAAAATAAAAACCAGAATAAAAGGTTTTAAAACAGAAAAAAAGCTGAATAAAATTATCAGAAACAAAAAAGAAAACCCACAAAAAATAAAATGATTTAAAACGAAAAAAAAAATTAGTGCAGCATATGAATCCGCACACTGCTGGGAAGCGGCTCTCTGCGGTATAATTAAGGCAGCATATGAATACGCACACTGCGGGGAACAAGCACCTCTCTGCATGATATAATTAATGCAGCATATGAATATGCACACTGCGGGGAAAAGAGCCTCTCTGCGCGGTATAATTAATGCAGCATATGAATACACACACTGCGGGGAACAAGCGCCTCTCTGCGTGGTATTTATTTATTTATTTATAAAGGATTTTACCAGGAAGGATACTGGTTCCGTTAATAACAAAATAACGACTGGGAGTATTTCAATACTTTAACTATGTAATTAGCCATTTCAATTATTTATTTATTTATAAAGGATTTTACCAGGAAGGATACATTGAGATTTCTCTCATTTTCAAGTATGTCCTGGGTTCAACAACATTGAGTGGTTACAGAAATACAAAATAGTAAAATGCAAGATATTAACACAAAAACAAATATACACAGGGCTATTCAGAGAGTGGTGAAAAGCAGGAGAATGACTGGAGAATGGAAAATTCTAGGTCAAAATAGACTGCTGCATACACTACATCTGCGTATTCAATGGCTGGCATAAGCATTTGTTGTACAATCTTCTTTCTTACCACGGGGCTCAGGCAGGATTTGTTTCTGTACAGGGCACCTAGTATAATTAATGCAGCATATGAATACGCACACTGCGGGGAACAAGCGCCTCTCTGCGTGGTATAATTAATGCAGCATATGAATACGCACACTGTGGGGAAGCGCCTCTCTGCGGTATAATTAATGTCTACGTCTGTGTTATATGTATATGTATCCTGTCTGTATATTATAACTTAAAATGCAATAAAATTTAAATTTTCAATAATTTACAAGGTGTAAAGTATTTTTTTCCCCCACATTTTAACATGCGAGCGTTTACAGTTATATTTTGTATGAGTTGCGCTTATTAAAATATTAGAGATGGGGGACTTGTTACATCCATTTTTTGGGGGGACAATTACCCGATTTTTAGCAAACGCAACCCATACAAAAATCGTTAGTGCAGCATCATTGTTCACATTATTATTGAAATGGGAACAATATTGCTGCATTAGCAAAACAAAACAAACAAAAAAAACCACTTTTTTATTTTTAAAATTATTTATTTTTAAAACATTTTCTTAACTTTTCACATGGTCATGTTTAGTATGGTTGGAAAGGCCATGCTCTGACCGATCCAACGATACCAAACATTAACCCCTAGCTGCCACAGATCGGGAGATAGGGGGTTCATTGGATACTGTTCCGCATAGAAGGCTTATCAATAAATTGCAATCTTTGAGCTTGGATTCCAATATTGTTGACTGGATTAGGCAGTGGCTGAGTGACAGACAACAGATGGTTGTGGTAAATGGAGTTTATTCGGCGCAAGGTCTTGTTACCAGTGGGGTACCTCAGGGGTCAGTACTTGGACCCATTCTCTTTAATATTTTTATTAGTGATATTGCAAAAGGTATTAATGGAAAAGTATGTCTTTTTGCTGATGACACAAAGATTTGCAACAGGGTTGACGTTCCTGGAGGGATCAGCCAAATGACAAATGATTTAGGTAAACTAAAAAAATGGTCGGAGTTGTGGCAATTGAGTTTTAATGTGGATAAGTGCAAGATAATGCACCTGGGACGTAAAAACCCAAGGGCTGAATATAGAATATTTGATACAGTCCTAACCTCAACATCTGAGGAAAGGGATTTAGGGGTCATTATTTCAGAGGATCTAAGGGTAAGTAGTCAATGTAATAGAGCAGCAGGAAATGCTAGCAGAATGCTTGGTTGTGTAGGGAGAGGTATTAGCAGTAGGAAAAGGGAAGTGCTCATGCCACTGTACAGAGCACTGGTGAGACCTCACTTGGAGTACTGTGTGCAGTACTGGAGACCGTATCTCCAGAAGGATATAGACATCTTAGAGAGAGTTCAGAGAAGGGCTACTAAAATGGTGTACGGCTTGAAGGAGAAAAGTTACCAGGAAAGGCTTAATGATCTTAACATGTACAGCTTGGAAAAAGACGAGACAGAGGAGATATGATAGAAACATTTAAATACGTAAAGGGAATCCACAAGGTAGAGGAAGGGAGTATATTTAAAAGGAAACAAAATAGCAAAACAAGAGGACATAGTCTTAGATTAGAGGGGCAAAGGTTTAAAAGTAACATCAGGAAGCATTATTTTACTGAGAGGGTGGTGGATACATGGAACAGCCTTCCAGTAGAAGTGGTAGAGGCCAAAACAGTAATTGAATTTAAGCAAGCATGGGATAGGCATAAGGCTATCCTAAACAAAACATAAATCCAGGTAAAGTATCCATGTAATTGGGCAGACTAGATGGGCCGAAAGGTTCTTATCTGCCGACATTTTTCTATGTTTCTATGTTTCTATCTCCACCATTGGTGGCAACTAGGGGTTAACGCCAGAACTAACTCTATCCAATGTCCCGATGTAAAACATTGGGACTTTGGATAGATTTCGACAATTTTTTTTCACTTCGGATAGTTGAAATCTATCCAAAGTCGTTGCCTCCTCAAATGGTGACAGTACAGTGCATGCATCCTTGATCATCAGCCACTGCGGGGGGGGGACACAAGTTGAGCTGAACCTGTCCTTGTGCCATACTCACACAGGTACTCATTGATGGTCTTCTGCTGCTTGTGCAGACGCTGCAGCATTGCTAATGTCGAGTTCCACATGGTGGGCATGTCACAGATCAGATGGTTTGTGGGAAGGTGGAATTCTCTTTGAATTTCTGCCAGGTGAACACTTGCTGGGAATGACCATCTGAAGTGGCTGCAGACTTTTCTGGCCTGGCTGAGAAGCTCTGCCAGCCCTGGGTACCTGGTTAGGAAACGCTGTACCACCAGATTTAGGACGTGTGCTAGGCATGGTACTTGCATGGTCAACTTACCCAGGCGTAGGGCAGAGAGAAGGTTGCTGCCATTATCACAGATGACCATTCCCAGCTGAAGTTGGCGTGGTGTTAACCATCTCTGCACCTGCCCCTGCAGAGCTGACAGAATTTCTGGCCCGGTGCGGCTCCTGTCCCCTAAACAAACTAGCTCAAGCACAGTATGGCATCTTTTTGCTTGAGCCATTGCGTAGCCACTGTCACGCGTCGGTTTAACTGCCACTTCGCCAGAGACAGAGAAGGAGGAGGAAGAGGGAGAGGTGGTGGTGGAGCAGACAGACCTCATACAAGCAGCTTTATGGGGGCATTGTGGATGAACAAGCTCCAGCACAGAGCCCCGTCTTGGATCCCTCCCAGCTGCAATCAGAGTTACCCAGTGTGCCATGAATGAAATGTAACAGCCCTGTCCATGCTTGCTGGACCACGTGTCTAAAGTCACATGCACCTTGCTGCTGACTGCCTTTCCCAATGACTCGTTAACATTGTCTTTCACGTGCTGGTATAGTGCTGGAATGGCCTTCCGTGAAAAGTAATGGCGTTTTGGAACCTGCCACTGTGGTACAGCACATTCAGCAAATTCACGGAAGGAAGCAGAGTCCACCAGCTGGAAAGGTAGCAGCTGTAATGCGAGTAATTTTGCTAAGCTGGCATTTAGACGCTGTGCTTGGGGATGGTTGGGACTATATTTTTTCTTACACTGCAGCAGCTGGGGCAACGTAATCTGACTGCGTAAATCTTCAGCTGATGAGATGCTGTCACATTGTGAGAAAGGACCTGGTACATCCATTACTGTAGCATCATCCCTGTCAGTGGAGGTTGGAGTCAATGAAATGGCAGGACATATAGTGGGGGTAAAGACAGGTGAGGAGGACCTACGCAAAGTTTTGCTCCTCATCACTTGACTCCTCTGTTCGATCAGGCACCCAGGTGGAGTCAGTGACCTCATCATCATTGTCATCACCCCCTATCTCCTTATCACTGGAGCCAACTTGGCAGTATGCTGCAGCTGCTGGGGCAACATGAGTGCCAGTTATTTGTGTGTCAATGGCACCCCCTTCCTCTAGGTTGATTATACTCCCTTCCTCAACCTCAGAGATTGAATCAGAGCACTGTAGTTACTGCGCATCCTCAAGCAGCATGTCACTGTCATTGTAGTCAAACAATTCAGCTGACTCCTCCGTGTGTGATAGTGAGGCTACAGCAGGAGTAGCTGTGGACATGGAGGCTGTATTAGATGCTTTGGCAGCTGAGGTGGACTGTAAACCACTACAAGCCTGTCTGGAAGAGGACTCAGAGGATGAGGCTGGCCTGGTTAGCCAACCCACCAAATCCTCTGTATGTTGCTGCTGCTTAAGACAGCCAGCACCAGTTAGAAAGGACAAGCGTGCCCCTGCAGAGGATGCACCATGTCCACAAGGACCAGAGGCACAGTCTCCCGACACAGAGGCTGCTTACCCTCTTATCTGTGTCTGGGAGCGTCTGCCTGTCCTTTCTATTCTTTCAGACATGGTGAGTGATATATAGATTAAAGATATACAGAACTCTGATTCAACTCTGTTATAAAAATTGGAGATATGCTGCAGAACTCTCATTCAACTCTAGTATGAAGATTAAAGATTTCCAGTGAGACACCCTGATAGCTGGCAGCCAGTGACAAGACACAGATTACAATTCCCAGAAACCTCCTATAAATCAGTGAGACCCCCTGATGGGTGGCAGTGACAAGACACAAATTACAATTCCAAGAAACCACCTACAAGTCAGTGAGACCCCCTGATAGGACCCCCTGATAGTTGGCAACAGTGACAAGACACAGATTACAATTCGCAGAAATCTGCTAGAAGTATGTGGGACCCCCTGATGGGTGGCAGTGAGAACACAAAGATTACAACGATTCCCAGATATTTTGTGGAAATGACTGACCCCCAAAACTGCTGGTGGCAGTGAGAACACAAAGATTACAACAATTCCCAGTTATTTTGTAGAAATGAGACCCCCAAAATACTTGGTGGCAGTGAGAACAAAAAGATTATAACAATTCCCAGATATTTTGTAGAAATGAGACCCCAAACTACTTGGTGGCAGTGAGAACACAAAGATTAGAACAATTCCCAGATATTTTGAAGAAATGAGACCCCCAAAATACTTGGTGGCAGTGAGAACACAAAGATTAGAACAATTCCCAGATATTTTGTAGAAATGACTGACCCCCAAAACTTCTGGTGGCAGTGAGAACACAAAGATTACAACAATTCCCAGATGTTTTGTAGAAATGAGACCCCCAAAATATTTGGTGGCAGTGAGAACACATAGATTACAACAATTCCCAGATATTTTGTAGAAATGAGACACCCAAAATACGTGGTGGCAGTGAGAAAACAAAGATTACAACAATTCCCAGATATTTTGTAGAAATGAAACCCCCAAAATATTTGGTGGCAGTGAGAACACACAGATTACCACAGCTCCCAGATATTTTGTAGAAATGACTGACCCCAAAATCTGCTGGTGGCAGTGAGAACACAAAGATTACAACAATTCCCAGATATTTTGTAGAAATGAGACCCCCAAAAATACTTGGTGGCAGTGAGAACACAAAGATTACAACAATTCCCAGATATTTTGTAGAAATGACTGACCCCCAAATCTGCTAGTGGCAGCGAGAACAAAAAGATTACAACAATTCCCAGATATTTTGTAGAAATGAGACCCCCAAAATACTTGGTGGCAGTGAGAACACAAAGATTACAACAATTCCCAGATGTTTTGTAGAAATGAGACCCCCAAAATACTTGGTGGCAGTGAGAATACAAAGATTACAACAATTCCCAGATATTTTGTAGAAATGAGACCCCCAAAATACTTGGTGGCAGTGAGTACACGAAGATTACAACAATTCCCAGATATTTTGTAGAAATGAGACCCCCAGAATACTTGGTGGCAGTGAGAACACAAAGATTACAACAATTCCAAGATATTTTGTAGAAATGAGACCCCCAAAACACTAGGTGGCAGTGAGAACACAAAGATTACGACAATTCCCAGATATTTTGTAGAAATGACTGACCCCAAATCTGCTGGTGGCAGTGAGAACACAAAGATTACAACAATTCCCAGATATTTTGTAGAAATGAGACCCCAAAATACTTGGTGGCAGTGAGAACACACAGATTACCACAATTCCCAGATATTTTATAGAAATGACTGACCCCAAAATCTGCTGGTGGCAGTGAGAACACAAAGATTACAACAATTCCCAGATATTTTGTAGAAATGAGACCCCAATAATACTTGGTGGCAGTGAGAACGCACAGATTACCGCAATTCCCAGATATTTTGTAGAAATGAGACCCCCAGAATACTTGGTGGCAGTGAGAACACAAAGATTAGAACAATGCCTAGATATTTTGTAGAAATGAGACCCCTAAAATACTTGGTGGCAGTGAGAACACAGAGATTACCACAATTCCCAGATATTTTGTAGAAATGACTGACCCCAAATCTGCTGGTGGCAGTGACAACACAAAGATTACAACAATTCCCAGATATTTTGTAGAAATGAGACCCCAAAAATACTTGGTGGCAGTGAGAACACACAGATTACCACAATTCCCAGATATTTTGTAGAAATGAGACCCCCAAAATACTCGGTGGCAGTGAGAGCACACAGATTACAACAATTCCCAGATATTTTGTAGAAATGAGACCCCAAAAATACTTGGTGGCAGTGAGAACACACCGATTACCACAATTCCCAGATATTTTGTAGAAATGACTGACCCCCAAAACTGCTGGTGGCAGTGAGAACACAAAGATTACAACAATTCCCAGATATTTTGTAGAAATGAGACCCCCAGAATACTTGGTGGCAGTGAGAACACAAAAATTAGAACAATTCCTAGTTATTTTGTAGAAATGAGACCCCTAAAATACTTGGTGGCAGTGAGATCACACAGATTACAACAATTCCCAGATATTGTGTCGAAATGAGATCCCCAAAATACTTGGCGGCAGTGAGAACACACAGATTACCACAATTCCCAGATATTTTTGTAGAAATGAGACCCCCAAAATACTTGGTGGCAGTGAGATCACACAGATTACAACAATTCCCAGATATTGTGTCGAAATGAGACCCCCAAAATACTTGGCAGTGAGAACACACAGATTACCACATTTCCCAGATATTTTGTAGAAATGAGACCCCCAAAATACTTGGTGGCAGTGAGAACACACAGATTAGAACAATTCCCAGATATGTTGTAGAAATGAGACCCCCCCCAATAGCTGGGGCAGACTGGCAGTGAGGACACACACTAACAGAACAATCTCCTCTCAAAAATATGTGCTGAGGCGCTGTGTGAAGCCTTATCTAGTGTGCTGCGGGACTTAGCTCTGTGAGCCCATGATTGGGCAAAATTTGCCCAATCAGGACTCTGAGCCGTGATTGACATAGTCTTGAACCTGTCTTGCACCTGACCTGTGGTCAGGTGCAAGGCTGTAGCCAATTGCAAGCTTCAGGCCAGTGGAAAAGTGTATTGTGGTCCATTGTGGTGCATAGTGGGCGAACATGCGGCGGAAATGTTCGTAGTTCGCGATCAGGCGATGTTCGAATCGAACTCCGAACCGATCGAACCAAACAGCTCATCCCTAGTTATTATTGCAGAGGATCTAAGGGTAAGTAGTCAATGTATTAGAGCAGCAGGAAATGCTAGCAGAATGCTTGGTTGTGTAGGGAGAGGTATTAGCAGTAGGTGTACGGCTTGAAGGAGAAAAGTTACCAGGAAAGGCTTAATGATCTTAACATGTATAGCTTGGAAAAAAGACGAGACAGAGGAGATATGATAGAAACATTTAAATACGTAAAAGGAGTTCACAAGGTAGAGGAAGGGAGTATTTTTAAAAGGAAACAAAGTAGCAAAACAAGAGGACATAGTCTAAGATTAGAGGGGTAAAGGTTTAAAAGTAACATCAGGAGGCATTATTTTACTGAGAGGGTGGTGGATACATGGAACAGCCTTCCAGTAGAAGTGGTAGAGGCCAAAACAGTGATTGAATTTAAGCAGGCATGGGATAGGCATAAGACTATGCTAAATAAAAGATAAATCCAGATAAAGTATCCATGTAATTGGGCAGACTAGATGGGCCAAAACGTTCTTATCTGCCGACATTTTCTATGTTTCTATCAGGGTTATCCAAAGAGATCCGAATTGCTTGAGAAAGGTAACCGAACGCTGAAAATCAGCGTTCGGTTACCTTTCCTGGCCATTCGGCTATCCAGAGAGCAGGCAATTCGCCAAATCCTGGCGAATTGCCTGCACATACGGTGCCTGTTCGGTGCCTGTTCGAGGGCAGTGAAATCCCCATGAGAAAGCACTGCTTCGGCTATTCAGAGAACACAAACCAGCAGTGAAAGGTTCCCCTAATGCCCTGCCATTCGGTGGTTTAATTCGGCAAATTTATTCAGGAGAATCCCATAGGCTTCAATGTTAAAAATATTCCCGTTTTAATTCAATATCTAATAAACCGTTCATTATAAAATTCTGCAGCAAAAAGTCTCTTTATTCATTGATTTTTTAGGATATTTTAAGCATTTTTCATATTTTTTTTTTTTTTTTAAAAAGTCCGATTTTTTTTTTTTTTTCAGTTTACTTATTTTTTTTGTAACAGCCCTCTTTATTATCATTCCCTGGACCTCCTGTGAAAATTTCAGACATTTTCGCTCAGTAGTTTCTTTGCAAACAGCGTTTCTTTTTCCCAGATTCATACAAATGGTTTTTCTAATTTATTCACTGCCTCCTCTATCAGGGTTATCCAAAAAGATTCGAAAAGTCACCGCACGTTCGGTGACTTTTCGTTCTCTTCAATTCGGTTCCTTTTGCCGATTGCATTTCGGTGACCCTGCGGTGTATTCAGCAAACAGCACAGGGTCCCCGAATTGCAGGGAAAAGCTGCCGA
Source organism: Leptobrachium leishanense (assembly GCA_009667805.1). Lineage (NCBI taxonomy): Eukaryota > Metazoa > Chordata > Amphibia > Anura > Megophryidae > Leptobrachium > Leptobrachium leishanense. Next base: position 138,719 of record RXON01002392.1, read on the forward strand.
AAACCTGACGAAAACTAACCGAATGCACGCTGAAAACAAGCAAAAACATCTGGATTAACCTTCGAAAAAGCCGAACAGGAGCCGAACAGGAGCCGAATCACACAGAGCCGAAGCAGCTGTGACATAGAAGAGGCAGTGAATAAATTAGCAAAACCATTTGTATGAATCTGGGAAAATGAAACGCTGTTTGCAAAGAAACTACTGAGCGAAAATGTCTGAAATTTTCACAGGAGGTCCAGGGAATGATAATAAAGAGGGCTGTTACAAAAAAAATAAGTAAACTGAAAAAAATAAATAAAAAAAAATCGGACTTTTAAAAAAAAAAAAAAATCTGAAAATGCTTAAAGTATCCTAAAAAATCTATAAATAAAGAGACTTTTTGCTGCAGAATTTTATAATGAATGGTTTATTAGATATTGAATTAAAACGGAAATATTTTTAACATTGAAGCCTATGGGATTCTCCTGAATAAACTTGCCGAATTAAACCACCGAATGGCAGGGCATTTCGGGAACCTTTCACTGCTGGTTTGTGTTCTCTGAATAGACGAAGCAGTGCTTTTTAATGGGGATTTCACTGCCCTCGAACAGGCACCGAACAGGCACCGTATGTTCAGGCAATTCGCCAGGATTTGGCGAATTGCCTGCTCTCTGGATAGCCGAATGGTCAGGAAAGGTAACCGAACACTGATTTTCAGCGTTCGGTTACCTTTCTCAAGCAATTCGGATCTCTTTGGATAACCCTGTATGTCACAGCTGCTTCGGCTCTGTGTGATTCGGCTCCTTTTCGGCTCCTGTTCGGCTGCTGTTCGGCTTCTTCGAAGGTTAATCCAGATGTTTTTGCTTGTTTTCAGCGTGCATTCGGTTAGTTTTCGTCAGGTTTGCGGCAGCTTTTCCCTGCAATTCGGGGACCCTGTGCTGTTTGCTGAATACACCGCAGTGTCACCGAAATGCAATCGGCAAAAGGAACCGAATTGAAGAGAACGAAAAGTCACCGAACGTGCGGTGACTTTTCGAATCTCTTTGGATAACCCTGTATGTTTCTAACCCCTAGTTGCCACCAATGGTGGAGATATGGGGTTCCAATGAACCCCCTATCTCCCGATCTGTGGCAGCTAGGGGTTAATATTTGGTATCATTGGATCGACCAGAGCATGTCCTTTCCAACCATACCAAACATGACCATGTAAAAAGTTAAGAAAAAATATAGAAATAAAAAATATTAAAAAATAAATAAATAAAAAGTTTTTTTTAGTTTTGTTTTGATTTGCTAATGCAGCAATATTGTTCCCAATTTCAATTATAATGTGAACAATGATGCTGCACTAACGATTTTTGTATGGGTTGGATTTGTTAAAAATCGGGTAATTTTCCTCCACAAAAATGCATGTAACAAGTCCCCCATCTCTAATTTTTTTAACAAGCGCAACTCATACAAAATATAACCGTAAACACTCGCATGTTAAAATGTGAAAAAAAAAACTTTACACCTTGTAAATTATTGAAAATTAAAATGTTATTGCATTTTAAGTTATAATATAGAGACAGGATGCATATACATGTAACACAGACGTATACATTAATTATACCGCAGAGAGACGCTTCCCCGCAGTGTGTGTATTCATATGCTGCATTAATTATACCGCGCAGAGAGGCACTTGTTCCCCGCAGTGTGCGTATTCATATGCTGCATTAATTATACCGCATAGAGAGGCGCTTGTTCTCCGCAGTGTGCGTATTCTTATGCTGCATTAATTATACCGCGCAGAGATGCGCTTGTTCCCCGCAGTGTGCGTATTCATATGCTGCATTAATTATACCGTGCAGAGAGGCGCTTGTTCCCCGCAGTGTGTGTATTCATATGCTGCATTAATTATACCGCGCAGAGAGGCGCTTGTTCACCGCAGTGTGCGTATTCATATGCTGCATTAATTATACCGCTTAGAGAGGCGCTTGTTCCCCGCAGTGTGCGTATTCTTATGCTGCATTAATTATACCGCGCAGAGAGGCGCTTGTTCCCCGCAGTGTACGTATTCATATGCTGCATTAATTATACCGTACAGAGAGGCACTTGTTCCCCGCAGTGTGCGTATTAATATGCTGCATTAATTATACCGTACAGAGAGGCACTTGTTCCCCGCAGTGTGCGTATTAATATGCTGCATTAATTATACCACGCAGAGAGGCGCTTGTTCCCCGCAGTGTGTGTATTCATATGCTGCATTAATTATACCGCGCAGAGAGGCGCTTCCCTGCAGTGTGTGGATTCATATGCTGCAGTTTTTTTTTCCGTTCTAAATCCTTTTTTTTTCGTTTCTGATAGTTTTGTTCAGCTTTTTTCCGTTTTAAAACATTTTGTTCTGTTATTTTCTTTAAAGTCAGACCACTTGGTCAGTATTTTATTTTTGCGCTTTTTTTATATCGTTTTGTTCATTTTTGTTCCTTTCATACACTATATTGCCGAAAGTATTCGCTCACCCATCCAAATAATTTGAATCCGGTGTTCCAATCAATTCCATGGCCACAAGTATATAATATCAAGCACCTAGGCCTGCAGTCTGTTTTTACAAACATTTGTGAAAGAATGGGTCGCTCTCAGGAGCTCAGTGAATTCCAGTGTGGAGCTGTGTTAGTATGCCACCTGTGTAACAAATCCAGTATTGAAATTTCCTTGCTCCTAAATATTCCACAGTCAACTGTCAGCTGTATTATAAGAACGTGGAAGTGTTTGGGAATGACAGCAACTCAGCCACGAAGTGGTAGGCCACGTAAACTGACGGAGCGGGGTGGGCAGATGTCGAGGCAACTTTCTGCAGAGTCAATCGCTACAGACCTCCAAACTTCATGTGGCCTTCAGATTAGCTCAAGAACAGTGCGCAGAGAGCTTCATGGAATGCGTTTCCATGGCCGAGCAGCTGCATCCAAGCCATACATCACCAAGTGCAATTGAAAGCGTCGGATGCAGTGGTGTAAAGCACGCCGCAACTGGGCTCTAGAGCAGTGGAGACGCATTCTCTAGATTGACAAATCATGCTTCTCCATCTGGCAATCTGATGGACGAGTCTGGGTTTGGCAGTTGCCAGGAGAACGGTACTTGTCTGACTGCATTGTGCTAAGTGTAAAGTTTGGTGGAGGGGGGATTATGGTGTTGGGTTGTTTTTCAGGAGCTGGGCTTGGCCTCTTAGTTCCAGTGAAAGGAACTCTGAATGCTTCAGCATACCAAGACATTTTGGACAATTCCATGCTCCCAGCTTTGTGGGAACAGTTTGGAGCTGGCCCCTTCCTCTTCCAATATGACTGTGCACCAGTGCACAAAGCAAGGTCCATAAAGACATGGATGACAGAGTCTGGTGTGCATGAACTTGACTGGCCCGCACAGAGTCCTGACCTCAAACTGATAGAACACCTTTGGGATGAATTAGAGCGGAGACTGAGAGCCAGGCCTTCTCGTCCACCATCAGTGTGTGACCTCACAAATGCGCTTCTGGAAGAATGGTTAAAAATTCCCATAAACACTCCTAAACCTTGTGGACAGCCTTCCCAGAAGAGTTGAAGCTGTTATAGCTGCAAAGGGTGGACCAACGTCCTATTGAACCCTATGGATTAGGAATGGGATGTCAAGGCAGGTGATAGAATACTTTTGGCAATATAGTGTACCATTTTAATATGATTAAATAAAGTTGTGCAATGCATATTCATAAGAAAAAAAAGGATCTTTATTTAATAAAAAAGTTTGAATTGGCAGAATTACCGTATCGACAGGATTATCGTATCGACAGAAATATTGAATCATTGTAAACGATACGGAATTACGGAATCAGCAATGGAACCGAAAAACACGATGTCCGAAATGGAACCAAAATTACGAATGGAACGAAAATGACTTGCGTTTTTATACATTTCACGTCCATACGTAAACACGAAAACCTTTTTGTTACGGATCGAAAATCTTTTCGTATCGGACGTTTTCGGATCCGATACGATTTGGAAATTAGGCCGAATCTGAAGGCATGAATCGGACCGATTTGTGAAAAATACGAATCGGTCCGAATCGAAACGCACATCCCTATTTAAAACAGGGCGCGAGGAGTTGCCTCGTCGCCCTGTCGTGGAGTTCTGTTCCCACATCGATAACTCATTCTGTGCTTTGATTTTTTTGTTGCCAACCCATTTCTGGATACGATGCCTGCTCCTGATTTTTGACCCAGCTTGTTTTGACCATTCTAAATGCTGCTCGATTACGATCGCCTGTGTGGTGCTTTGGTGGTGTAACCCCGTGTTTGCCGCTGGGCTGTTTACACGTTACTGGGGTGTTGTCCCTTCTCGTTTGTGGGTATCGTCTGTGGCCGCATTAGGTTCCTATACCTGACCCAGGGCTCATGTTTTCTTGCCACACATCTCTGTAACAACTGCGATCGTAAGGTACTGTTTGTTTGCGGCTCATGTTCAGTGTGCAGTCATCGCTAAATATACTCGATGCTGTACCAACGATAGACCCCGATTTGTATGTTTTGCCTCTTAATATCATACAGTACCGTTGACCTGCTCCAGATTATCAGAAAACATTAAAGCAGCACATTTCCTGACTGCCCTGTAGTCCGCGCAATTCACCAACTGTCTAACGTATCTTTGTGTTTCTGAACATGCTCTAAGTTGCCTATCGGTCTCGAAACCTTTAGTGCTTAGTAGCAACTCAGTGGTTTGCGCCTTATCCCTGCCTCGAGCATCTAAGTCTGAAAATACCAAGCAGTGTTTAAACGCCAAGTAGATTTTTCAGTCCTTAACCCCTTAGTGACCGGCGGTTTTACACAAATCCGTCCTTTAGTGACTGCTGCTGTTTTTACGTTTTTGCGCTGTTAGTGTTTAGGTCAAATTTTCCTCTTACTTGTTTATTCAACCCACACATATTATACACCCTCTTTCCCGCCATTAAATGGACTTTCTAGAAATACCATTATTTCCATCATATCCAATAATTTACTATAAAAAAAATATGAAATATGATGAAAAAAATGGTAAAAACACACCTTTTCGTAATTTAATCCCCCAAATCTACAACTACCAATAAAGACCCCGGCTAAATAGTTTCAAAATTTTGTCCCGAGAATAGAAATACCCAATTTTTACATGTTTTTGCTTTTTAACCCTTTCACTGCTGAGCCAGTTCACCTATGTGCGCTGCGCTCATTCTGACCATTTTGTGCTAATTATTTTGAGATGACAGCCTAGGTCCTATTTAATTAAACCCCCCCAGACAAAAAAAACTTAAAAAAATTAAATAAAAAAAGGATTTTTTTTTATTTATTTATTTTTTTTAAATTTTTTTTAACCCAAACCTGTTTGGTATCATTGGAAAGGCCATGATCAGGCCTTTCAAATGATTTCAAATATGACCATCTAGCTGCCATGGATCGGGGGATAGGGGGATCCTTAGGATCCCCTTATCTCTACATGGCAGCTAGATGGTTAACTGGCCCACTGACATCCTCACACATATGGTGAGGTTGTCAGTGGGTGGGGGGGACCTGGAGACTTGGCTGACATCCAAGATGTCAGCCCCCTCCAGGTTCGAATCGCGTTTTGGCGCCAATTAGCGCCGAAACGCGATTCGGCAGCTAAAAGGTTAATGCCAAACACCGCTGAAAAGGGGAGACTCTCCCCTTTTCAGTGGTGCAAAAAGCATCTCCCTAGCTTCAATGGTTGGGGAGATAGAGGGCTCCGAAGGAGCCCCCCTGCCCTCCATTGATTTGCATGGGGACGCCTGCTGATGACGTCACTACGCAGCGTGGCGACGTCATCAACCTCGCCTGCCCATGTAAATCACATGGGCAGGCTTCCTCCCTGCCAGATCGCCGAGGGATCCAGTGAGGGAGGTAAGTATCGGGCGGGAGGGGGATTAGGCGCCGCTGGCGTACCTTGTATCTCTGCGGGTCTAAGGGAGACCCGTGGACAGGACGAACAGGGTACGTCAGCGGTCCTTAAGGGGTTAAGGATCTCAACTTCGCTACTCCTTTGTGGGCGGTACTCCCCCGTTACATCACGACAGGGCCTGATATGTCTAAGCTGGGTGAAATAATAACTAAGCAAGAAGAGCAAGACCATCGCATGGATCAATTTGCTCAGGCTTTGGGGGAAGAGGACGAATTACCGAACGACTTTGTTTCACCATATGCTACACCAAGATGACAGTTAGCTGCAGACCCAGAGGATTTGAGCGCCCCGGTTCTGGATTACTATCCGCCAACCCAAGGGGCCTCTGCCCCTCAGAGCCCTAGTGCTCCGCCACCCTTGTTACAGAAAGAGTACTCCAGCAGGGATATAGGGAATGGCGAAATAAATAGACGCCACAGTGTGGGAGCAATAATAGGCCCTGTACAGGGTGACCTATGGACCTATGCCCCTCAGGAGGGTACACTTGCCAAATTTGTCAGGGTAGCCACCCTGTCCGACACTCCCCGACAGCTGCTGTCACGTCACGTAACACCTTCACCCCAGTCCTAACTAGGAGACAGCAAAACGACAAAAAAAGCCGGGATGAGACCCTCAAAGTCGAGTGGCATGATGCGATTACCCCCACTAAACAAATGCCGCTACGAGAAGTGGCATTGCTGGGAGAGGTGGTGGATGGGGTGTATACTCAGCAAACAGGGATGGTGTATGTGCCGTGTAAACCACACAAAATCAGGGCTATGATCGCTGATCTCCCCGATCTCTGTAGATGCCCACGTAAATGGTGTGCACGGATCAGCTGGTTATTTAAGATGCAACAAGCCACGTATAGAGATCTGTTTGTATTAAATCGATTGCGCCCTACCTGAGAAATATGTGGATGCATGGAAAACTGAAGCTAGAAAGAGAGGCGTGTTTGAAGAAGGGATAGTGAAAATGGAGAATGGTGAGGCTGAAGGGGCGCCTGAAGCGAATGCTGGCCGCCTGATCGAGCTATTAACCCTTTCGCTGCTGAGGCTTTTCCCGCCCCTGTGCTGAGGTCATTTTTTACCTGTTTTGCGCATCATGTTTAAACGTGTTTTGAAGGCTTATTTTAGTATATGACACCGACATATTATATATCGTTCTTTCCGTCAGACTCGGTAGATTCATAATATGTCATTATTATATGTATACGTTATGTCATGTCTGTATAATATAACAAAAAATGCAATAAAATATGTATTTTCAATAATTTACAATGTGTAAAGTGTTTTTTTCCACATTTTAACATGCGAGCAATTGCGGTTATATTTTGTATGGGGTGCGCTTGTTAAAAAAATTAGAGATGGGGTCTCGTTACATTTTTTTTTGGGGAAAATGACACTATTTTTAACAAACGTACCGCATACAAAAATCGTTAGTGCAGCATCATTGTTCACATTATAATTGAAATGGGAACAATATTGCTGCATTAACAAACCAAAAAAAATAAAAAAAAGTGTTTATTTTTTTTTTTAAATTTTTTTTTAAATTTTTTTTAAATTTTTTTTTTTTTTTTTTTTTTCTTTTTTTTTTTTTTTTTACAAAATTTTTAACTTTCATGTTTGGTATCGTTGGAACGGCCATGCTCTGGCCGATCCAACGATATCAAAATTTAACCCCTAGCTGCCATGGATCAGGAGATAGGGAGTTCCAATGAACTCCCTATCTCCACAGTTGGTGGCAGTTAGGGGTTAACTGTAGGACTGGTGTCATCGTGCTACGCACGATGACGCCAGTCCTCTGGGGGAGTTCCCGGAGGCTTGGCCGACATCCAAGATGTCGGCCAGCTCCGGGAAAGGATCGCGAATCGGCGCTTTTCAGCGCCGATTCGCGATCCAGCTCCCCAGGGGTTAATGTCAGGCATCATTTGGAAGGGCAGGCTGTGCCCTTCCAAATGATGCCTGGGTTAAGCCCCGCAGAGCCGCCGATCGGGAGGGAGAGAGGTCCGAAGGACCTCCCCCCTCCCTTTCAGGCGCCTCCTCCGCACATGCGGGGGGGGCGCCTGAATTAGGTGTCATCGCGCCCCCGCGATGACACCTAATAATGGCGGCTGCTGGTCCGGATGCCGGGCTGACATCCAGGATGTCAGCCCGCACCGGAGGGGCCAGCGATCGGCCGGAACCCGGCCGAACGCTGACCCCAAAGTGAGGACGCGCTCAGCGCGTCCTCAGCACACCAGCGGGACTGCTGAGGACGCGCTGAGCGCGTCCTCAGCAGCGAAGTGGTTAAGACATTGGGTATCCACTACGTTTAATAAAGGTCAGAATTTTAGACAGTTAATGGATGTTGTACAGAGAAGGAATGAGGATGTGCTTGAATATTGGAGCAGGTTCAAAGAAATAGCGCAAAAACATACTGATTGGGATGTGGAAGACGAAGCTGATTTAGGCAGAGCTGAATTGGTGAATGTAGTTGTGTGTGGATTGTTACCTGAGGTGAGGGAAGAAATTGATTGAGTTATGCACGTATGGTTGGAGAAAAAAGACTGCTCCTGAAATTGTGGATATTGCTCAGAATGCGTATGTGGTTTTGCAAAAACGTAGAGAAAAGATTGAACGGAAAGAGAAAACTAAAATGATGAATGTACAGGCGCGACAGGAGGGAGGGGCAACACAGGAGAAACCTGAGGCCATGGGTGTCCCAGTCTCTACTGTCCAGGTTACCCCACGAGGGGTCCCCACGGCTCCTCCGCCCTATCCACCTTCCGGGGTTGTATACATCTCGAACTATAGTTTCCCAAATAGGAAACGAGGTAACATGGGATTCAGAGGCAATAGACAGGGACCCCCAAAAGTGCAGAAACGTTACCAACAGATGATACCCAATCAGCAACCCCAGGTGAATCAGCGACAGAATAACCAGCAACAATTTTCACAGATTCCACAATTTCAGCAAAATATGATACCAAATGATCAAGTTGTCGTAACTAACTTTTCTCCTCGAGGCCCATTGGTCTGTTTCAGGTGCGAAATAGAAGGACACCTTGCACGCAAATGCGGTACCCTCTAGGATGAGGTGGGGTGTGATGAAAACACAGGTAATGACTCTGTTTTATACCCTGAATTGGCTGCTATTGTAATCCAACCTGAGAACGAACCCATGTTGGAACTCACCATAAACGGGGTCCCTATGCCCTGTTTAGTGGATACAGGGGCCACTAGGTCCCTTTTAAATTGCCCCATTTCAACCATGCCTACCTCAGACCAAAAAGTCTCTATTGTAGGAGTGAGTAATGAGATACAGGTGGCAAATGTCACCAAATCGGTTCCTGTTAATATAGGGAACCTACAAACAGAGCATGCTTTCATGTTGTCACCGCACTCCCCATGCAACTTGTTAGGCAGGGACCTCCTTGTTAAGATGGGAGTCACTATTGCCCTAACTCCTGAAGGAATTACCATTAATATCCCCGAAATGGTTAAACAAGACGCAACTGATTTATTATTCATGCCTATGGTGGCCTTGGATGGGGAGGAGGACAAGGGTATTCCAGTCGAGCATGAATGTCAAATAGATCCAAGGGTGTGGGTCATGGGAACAAATATGCAGGTGCCCCCAGTAAGAATAAAAAGAGACTACTCTTTGCCGGTACCCAGACTGCCTCAGTACCCACTAACCCCTGAATCAGTAGAAGGCATACGCCCGGTTATTGATGATTTGGTAAAGGATGGAGTATTAATACCATGTCGGAGCGAAGCAAACACTCCAATCTATCCAGTACCAAAACCATTAAAACCGGGAGACATTACACAGAGGTGGAGACTAGTACATGACCTGAGGGCTGTAAATAAAGTTACCATTCCTTCAGCTCCCATAGTACCACATCCCTCTACTATTTTAGCGACCATCCCACCTGACCATCCCTACCTATTTTACGGTAATTGATTTGGCATCTGCCTTATACAGCATTGACATACACCCTGATGACCAATGGCTCACTGCATTCACATTTGAGGGCAAACAATATAAATGGGTACGGTTACCAATGCGATTTCACGATAGCCCCACTTGTTTCTCGCAGGCGTTAAAGGGTAAACTGGATGAATGGGCTCCCACAGAGGGTTCTGTTTTAGTCCAGTATGTTGATGATCTGTTACTGGCCTCTCCGTCACAGGAGGCATTGGTAACCGACTCAATATCATCGATGAATTTCCTTGCTCACATAGGGCAGCGGGTGGCTAAGGCAAAAGTACAATGGGTACAACCCAAGGTACAATACCTGGAACATTGCCTTTCCAATGGAGTTAAACATCTCACTGACAAAAGGAAGCACTTGATTGCCACACAAACGTTCCCTAGAACCTTGCAGCAGTTGCGTGCCTTTCTTGGCTTAGTTGGATACTGTAGGGCATGGATACCATAGTATTCCCAAGTCATAGGTCCTTTGCAGGACCTGCTTAAAGGTCATACAGAAGTTAAATATACCTATACGGCAGAAGAATTAACCCCTGAGGCCTACACGGCTTTCCGTGACATAAAGAAATTGCTGACCAGTGCTCCTGCGCTACGGCTACCTAATTATGAAAAACCTTTCTTTTTGTTTTGCTCTGAAATACAGGGCTATGCGCATGGAGTCCTGACTCAACAATTCTGTGACAAACACAGACCGGTAGGATACTACAGTTACCTGCTAGATAGCGTTGCTAGGGGTCTCCCAGGATGTCTGAAGTCGGTGGCGGCTGCTGCCATACTGGTGGAAAAAACAGTGGACATCGTCCTGGGAAATTCCTTAACCCTCATGTGTCCACATGATCTTGAAACATTGTTAAATGGGGCTTACACACGTCATTTCTCCACACAAAGGTTAACACATTACCATCTAACTTTGTTGTCTGCCCCAAATCTAATCATTCAAAAATGTGATATTCTGAACCCATCCACATTCCTGCCTGAACAGATTGATTACGAGGAAGGGGACGGAGACCCTCATGACGTACATGATTGTACCCAGGTCCTGGATGCTCTCGTAACTCCTAGCATTGATTTGCAGGACTTCCCCATTGAAGGTTTGCCTCTGAACGCACACTTGTTTGTAGATGGCTCTTCACTCCGCAGGCTTGACGGTGTGACTTTGGCCAGCTGTGCAGTGGTGAACGGCAATGGGATTGTATTGTATGCTACGGTTATTGCAAATACTATTTCTGTTCAGGCAGCCGAATTGTTTGCATTATGTGTGGCCTTGGAGCTCGCTGAAGGAAGCGTGGTTAGCATATATAGTGACTCCGCTTATGCAGTGGGTGTCATACACACCTTCGCCCAGTTATCGAAAGCGAGAGGTTTCCTTACAGCTGCTGGATCGCCAATCCAGCATAAGGCACTGATAATGCGGTTACTGGATGCTATCCAGCTGCCTAGGAGGGTTGCTGTTGTGAAATGCAAAGCACACACAAATCTTACCGATTTTGTGTCAAGGGGCAATGCGTGTGCGGATGAACACGCCAAGCTTTCTATCTCACAATATCAGCCACTCTCTATGCATTACCAGTCTGATGTGAAAGTGGATCAAGAGATCCTGTCAGGTTTGCAGGACGCATCCTCACACATCAATATTGGGTGAACAAAGGAGCAACATGTTCCCCCGCTGGGGTGTGGATGCTACATGATAAAGGGATCGCTCCACCAGCGCTGTTTCATGCTCTCTTTTCCTTGAGCCATGGTCCTTGCCATGTCTCAACAGGAGGGATGACCAGGCTTGTAAACCGTACCTGGTGGGCCCCTGGTTTCCAGGATTTTGCACGTCAAAAGGTGCAGGAGTGTGCTGTTTGCCAGGAGAATAATGTAGGGAGACCTGTTAAGACCCCTCCGAAGCATGTGCCACAAACAGATGGCCCCTTTCATATCGTGCAAATCGACTTTTCCGACATGCCCCAATGTGGTAGATTTAAATATATGTTAGTATGTGTCGATCAATTCACAGGATGGGTTGAAGCCTACCCCACTGTCCGCAATGATGCACGCAGTAGGGTTAAATGTCTAACTAGGGAATTGATACCCAGGTTTGGTATAGGATCCGTGATCTCTTCAGATAGAGGTACTCAATTTGAAAATAAACTCATGGCCGAGGTAACCAGTATATTGGGATTACAACAACAATTGCACACACCTTACAGGCCCGAAGCCAGTGGTATGGTCGAACGTACTAACCAAACACTGAAAAGATACATTGCAAATTGACTGTGAATGGTGCTGGCACATGGGTGGATGCACTGCCGCTTGCTCTCGCCACTGTCCATGTAACCCCAAAGGAGAAACATGGGTTATCTCCCTTTGACATTTTGTTTGGAAGATCACCTACACACGCTAAACCAAATCCTGCCACACTCACGTTACAAGCGGGCCAGGACACGCTTATTGACTATGTGATAAAACTGGCAACTGTGTTTTCTGATATTTTTTCCAGAGTCAAAGCTGCACAACCGGTTGGTTATGAATCGCTGATACATGGACTGAATCCTGGTGAATGGGTGTACATCAAGAACCACTTACCCAAGAGCTCCTTGTCTCCTAAATGGAAAGGACCGTTCCAGGTGATTCTGGTCACACCTACCGCTGTCAAGCTTCATAACCACAAGCACTGGGTCCACGGCTCACATTGCAAGAAAGCATTGGACCCGAAGGCTACAACATTGACTGGTAATATTATTGATCCTGGCAAGTCTCCTGTTATACCTCCACCCCCTAGGTCTCCTCCGCTTACCCGGGCTCAGGCGCAGAAGAAGAATGAAGCTGTGGACGAGCCTAGTGGGGCCACGCCCAGACCCTAGACTATGGGGTTGCTTTGTTCTTCCTGTATTCATTCTGGGCCTTGTGTTTTTCCTTTTCCAACGCTGCCATAATCCCCTTCTGTCTACCTATGAACTTGTCAAAGTACGACATGGATTCAACACTGATGGCAGCTGCATACCACCCAAAGACTAGAGACATTAGAGCACTGAAAGACTATGAAAATCGTTTTACTGAACCCTTCTATAATGCTTTCACTATGCATTTCCAGGCTGCAAAGAAACTGAACATATCTGACTGTTGGATCTGCACACATGCACCTACCTCGCATAAAACCATGCCAATGCTAGGGGTTCCTGCTTCCTTACAGGACATTGAAACAAATGCAAATTTTTCTAATGTCAGTATCAACAATGTTAATAGAACCGTGTCTTTTTTGCTACATACTGGTATCCCATTAACCCCTCCTGTAGTATGCATCAATTTTACCCGTACTGATTAAAGATTAGCTGTTCGGGTTCGGAGTTCGACCCGAACTTTGGCAGTTCGAAAGTTCGCGAATTTCGAACTTTTTGGGTCTGTTCGGTTCGAGTTCGAAAAAAAAAGAAATTTTGAAAAAAGTATAGAAAATGCTTAAAAAAATACAAAAAAAATCTAGAAATAAAGAGACTCTTTACTGCAGAATATTATAAGCAACGGTTTATTAGATATTGAATTAAAAACTAATGTGTACGTGGAAAGATTATCAACTTTAAATGACCTCTGTTCACAAACGGGCATAACACCAGGTGTTTTTAGTTTGGTAATCAATTTGATACATTGTACAACATACTGAGGGTGGGTTGGTGTCGGCTTCTGATTGAGATTTGAGAATTAATTTCCCTAAAACATCCTAATATGCTACATTTAACCCTTTCGCTGCTGAGGCTTTTCACACCTCTGTGCTGAGGTCATTTTTACCGCTTTCGCTCATCATGATTAACCGCGTTTTGTAGCCATATTTTGATATATGACCCAGACATATTATATATATCGTTCTTTCCGGCAGACTTGGCAGATTCATAATATGTCATTATTATATGTATACGTTATGTCATGTCTGTATATTATAACAAAAATGCAATAAAATTTGAATTTTCAATAATTTATTATGTGTAAAGTGTTTTTTTTTCACATTTTAACATGTGATCGTTTGCGGTTATATTTTGTATGGGGTGCACTTGTTAAAAAAATTAGAAATGGGGTCTCGTTACATTTTTTTGGGGGAAAATTGTTTTTTAACAAACGCACCGCATACAAAAATCGTTAGTGCAGCATTATTGTTCACATTATAATTGAAATGGGAACAATATTGCTGCATTAACAAAACAAAAACAAAGAAAACTTGTTTCTTTTTTTTTAGAATTTTTTTAAATTATATATATATATTTTTAAACATTTTTCATGCTCATGTTTGGTATCCTTGGAAAGGCCATGCTCTGGCCAATCCAATGATATCAAACATTAACCCCTAGCTGCCACGGATCGGGAGATAGGGGGTTCATTGGACCCCCTATCTCCACCATTGGTGGCAGCTAGGGGTTAACTCCAGGACTGGCGTCATTGTGCTATGCGCGATGACGCCAGTCCTCAGGGGGAGTTCCTGGAGGCTTGGCCGACATCCAAGATGTCGGCCAGCTCCAGGAGAGGATCACGATCCGGCGCTTTTCAGCGCCGATTCGTGATCCGGCTCCCCAGGGGTTAATCACAGCCACCATTTGGAAGGGCAGGCTGTGCCCTTCCAAACGGTGCCTGGATTAACCCCCTGCCCCCCGGCGATCGGGAGGGAGAGAGGTCCGAAGGACCTCCCCCCTCCCTTTCAGGCACTTCCTCCGCACATGCGGGGGGGCGCCTGAATTAGATGTCATCGCGCCACCGCGATGACATCTAATTGCTCCGCCGGGGTCCCGGAGTGCTGGGCTGACATCCAAGATGTCAGCCCGCACCGGGGGGTGCAGCAATCCGCCTGAATCAGCGCGTCCATAGCACAGGAGAACCACTTGGCTGGACGCGCTGAGCGCGTCCATAGCAGCCTGAGCCAAGTGGTTAACTTGTGTTTGAAAAAAATTCAAAATAACATCTAAGGCAGATGAGCGCATTTTTGTAAGGACTGTGCGTCTGTGCAGTACGGACGTACTGACTGACAACAAGGTAGTGGCCAAACAGTCCGTTTTTTTCACTGACGTATTTTTTGACTGATGTAGCAGGGAAAATAAATTAAAATGAAAAAACATTCTGTCCGTCAAAAATGCTGGACGTATAAATGCAGTCCATCTGACCTCGTTTCATCACTCACATACAAAGTTACACGGTGTAACGGTTAGCCCCTGCTTGGGCCATCGTGGTGGCTTGGAACATGAGATGAAGCCCTTAAGGCAGGTGAGTAACTGACTGGACACAAGGACAGACGGATTTCTCCAAAACCAAGAAGCACCAAAAAAACAGAACAGAATTGCCACTAAGCTCCGAAGGCTTCAAGACCGACAGACAACTTAGGACATTCAGAAACACAAAGATACACTTGACAATCCGTGAAGGGAGCAGGCTGCAGGACAGTAAACAAAACAGACAGACTATACTAAAAGAGGTCCTTATAAGCGGCTTCTGAATATAATACTAAACTAAGACAGACAAGGTACATAAAACATGAAACATACAAGAATCGTCAATCAGGCAGAGGTTGGCAACAGATCAGAAATATACGGTACCAGGGAGGAGTAGAAGGGATAGTCAAAAATAAAGCCGAGGTCAGAACCAGAAAACACTTGAACAGGAATGCTTTGCAGCAACTCAGGAAACACGAACCAGACAGAACCACCATCAAACTCCACAAACAGTCAATGAGGCTCTGTGCTGCTGGGAATATATAGGGAGTGGGTCTGTGTGATTGGGCCATGTGACCCCAAACCAGGAGATCACAACAGAACCCCAGATCAGCCCTAAACAGCACAGCCAGACACACCATAGGGGAAAAACAAACATGAAGACTCTTCACCACCAGGGGGCAAGGCCGAGACGTGATACACGGACGTTGCGGACGTGGTGCACTCCGCACGTCCGTTCTAACAGTATTACGTTCTTGCCTAACCTGCTTTCGTTTGCTGCGTCAGCCATGCATCCGCACTTCCGTGCGGACGTACTTCGTGTGTGGGGCTCCATTGGTCAGAATGCTATGCTGCCACGGACGTACAAATGTGCGGCAACATGGACATGATAACTGCGCTCGTCTGACCTCAGCCTTAAGCAGTGTTATTTTTCACCTCGGGATTAAACATTCACAGGGTTTTTCAGAGAGCGGTGAAAAGCAGGAGAATAACTGGAGAAGTGAAAATTCTAGGTCAAAATAGCCAAACCAGAAAAATTCTCCCATTTAACTCACTTTCCAAATTGGCTATTTGGTCTAGATTATTCTCTTCTCCTGCCAGTTCTCTTGGCTTTCACCTCTCTCTCAGGGTTGTTCAGAGAAAGGTGAAAACCAGGAGAATGGCAGGAAAAGAGAACAATCTGGATCAAATAGCCGATTTGGAAAGTGAGATAAGGCTAGGGTCAGACTAACGCATTTTTCACAGCGACTGTCAAAAAGTGTGTCCGAACGCATTGCCTTATTTTTTCACGGAATGCGCGAAAACGGTCATACGATGCGCATTTTTGTGCGTGATTTTTTACGGATCCAAACCAGGAAACTTTGGGTGTCTGGACGTTATGTTGGCCGGACATGAGCAGGGTCTGACGTCTCCAAATCACGCACACACGCCGCAAGTGGATGCAGCACACTCTGTACGTCCGTACTAGCGGTTCTGCCTTCTCGAAAAAATGCGTTCATTTTCCACTTGCGTTGCGCAGCCGGACTTTTCGTGCGACCGTACTTCGTATATTGGCTGTCACTGCCCGTCATTTGCTGCTAGTGCGGCCATGATTAAGTGCGACTAAACGCTTGTTAAAAATTCGCTAGTCTGACCCTACCCTAAATGGGAGAATTTTTCTGGTTTGGCTATTTTGACCTAGAATTTTCCATTCTCCAGTCATTCTCCTGCTTTTCACCACCACAAAATCAGTAAACTTTTTCTCCGTGTCCGAAAATGTCTCCTCTTTTCATACAGACTGCCGCCCCAAGCAGTTGTTTATGGATAGATTAAAGGAAAAGCATTTACCATCATTTGAAATGTCATTTTTTGGTTTTTACATATTTCTATACATCCTAGAAATCCGCCACTTCACGGGCAGGTTATGGGGACATCCTAGGCATGATATTTGAAGGAATTTTTCGTTTTTATTTTTAACCCTTATTTCATGGAAAACTCACTGTCCCTTTAAAAACGTTTTTTTTTTTACTTTTGTTCTTGTATCCTGTCCCCCAGGGCACTACCTAGACCCCCATACACTTTTTATGTCAAATATCTAGCATATATGCCCTCTTGGAGGGCACTCTAAAAACCAAATTTTCAGCCCCATTAACTTGTATGGGGTCCGAGTTCGGGTTCGGACCAGAACATTTGGAAAGTTCGGGTTCGGCTTCGAACTGAACTCGGGGAGTGTTCGGCTCATCCCTAGTACTGATTTCCCAGGCATAGGGCCAAGCTTCAGGAATATAGGGGTAACTGACTGTATGGGTAACGCACAGCTGAGATTTTACTTTAAGGGAATGCTTCTGTCATGGCATACTGATGTACAGGAGGAACTGGTGAATTTAACCATGTCAGAAGGCTCTCAAAAGAACATATTTAATCTCTATCAATGCATTCTGGGATATGTGTTTTACCGAGCATGCTCTACTCCACCTGGCTATTATTTCATTTGTGGGAAAAAGGCCTATAACTGGCTACCATTACATGCTAGGGGTGTTTGTTAAGTTGGCAAGATATTGCCTGCTACATGGTATATGGATGATGCTGAGTTCTTAGACACACAATTACATAAGATCCCAACACACATTATCATGCGTAGGGAATTACCGGCCCAAGGTAACATACATGACAATGATATGACCATTCAGGCAAAGGAACAGGAATTTAAGCCTTTGTTCACCATGCCTTGGGTAAATCGTTGTTGTATTAAGAAAGCTTTTAGTTTTATTATGGATTTGGCTGATCTAATGGACAATATAACCGCATTATATGACAAGAACTTTCTTATAGTTGCAAGTGAACTAAAAATGATTAAGAGGTTCTCCAGCACCGGCTGGTGCTGGACTACCTTACTGCCAGTCAAGGGGGCATGTGTCTGATTTTGGGTACTGCCTGCTGTAATTACGTGGCAAATGATACGAGGGTAGAGGATGCCATCATTTCCCATATACAGAAGGTACAGGACCTTAAAAATCAGTTCTAGGATGCGCACATAGAAACCGCTTGGAGCGGTTGGGACAGCCTGTTGGGCTGGATCAACCCCCTCAATTGGTTCAAGGGGATTGGCGGTTGGTTTTCAGGTATATTTCATAGCTTATTATACATTATCGGAATATACATCTTTGTATACTTGATGTGTCGTTGCCTACCGCCCTTGCTCAAATCGTGTTCGGCTTTGTGTCGTACTAAAGCCACTGAATACCACGTGTCTCGACAGGTATGTCCTGTTAAACCACATACAGAGGCCTATGAAATGGTCACAAAATATATTCAAAATGTCCAGGGTATTGCGGTGTAAGTATATCCAGAATATGGACATGAACAACAGGAGGGACTGATAAGATGGAAACCCATATTGGTAGAATATATATCATAACAATTACAACAATAACCATATACATGTAAATAAATGTATCTGCTATGCTCTATAACAGGGTTTCTCGACTCCAGTCCTCGGGACCCACTCCAGGCCAGATTTTGCAGATCATCTTGGGGAAATGCAGACTGAATACTGCAATCACTGAGCAGCTAATTAGATCACCTGTGCTGTGCTTCGGATATCCCACAAACCAGGCCTGTAAGTGGGTCCTGAGGATACGAGTTGAGAATTACTGCTCTATAATATAACCATTATGCAAATCCATGTAGATAAATGTATTTGCGTCTGCATATACTGTATATTATCCACTTAAAGAACATGTAACATTGTCGTACACCAAAAAGTGTTAAAGAGCATTTACCAAGATAAAGCTAATAGGTTTGTTCCTGGGCCATATTCTCCTTTCACTTACTTAGGATAACCACTCTAGTAACTAAGGATTCTGGGAGCTATGGACCGTGCGGCGGTCACGGTTATTTCCCACCAGGATCACAAGGAGAATTAGGGGAATTTCTCTATTTGTACTGACTAACTGAGGTTTGAGAATCATTTATTTATCTTCATGAGCTCATGACATCGTTCAAGATATTGTTGACCCTAGTGAGATAAAATATGCAAAGCAAAAGGTTATTGCCAGGTTGCGCAATAGGAAACATGTTTCTGTGCCATGAGAAAGAGCATCATATGCCAAAGCTTGTCAAGTATGTCAAGCATCAGCAAAATTAAGGTTATAGGGCAAGAATTGAATGAATGCAGGTTTTTGGGTATGTACGTCAATTACACGTAATTTTTGGGCCTTTGCCCTACATAGACTTACATGTTATGAAAATGTATAAAAGCTTGTGCGAAACTACGCCCATTGTTATTTTGCTTGTATTGAATGACTCAATGCATTGAAGCGAATAAACCATATATATATATTACTATTGAAATCTACTCCGACTTGTGAGTCTCTACTTCCGAGGTGTATCTTTACAGTAATTATAGATTTTTTTGTTTGAAATACTGAAAGGAATTGAATTGCTGACAACCTTTGTTAGTACTCAACTGTATATTCTACTAATTGTCAAAAATCATGAAAAAAAAACAAATTAAAGATACAATTCCAGCAGTACAGCTGGTTAACCTCTTAAATAGAGGGATGCTAGACTCCTCCCACATTTACAAAAGCCCCACCTCAGGAAATTTTACCTTATCACACTTAATTAGCAAATCTATAACATAAAACGATAAGGTCCGGCGTGTCCCTCGCCAAAAAACCGGACTGCGCATGCGCGCGCAACCAGCGTATTGCTGGCTGCGCGCGCATGCCACCGCCGAAACAGACGAATGCGTGTGCTACCAGCATAGTGCTGGGTGCGCACGCAGTCAACCGCCGCAGCACGCGCACAAAGGCGCCAAAACACCTCAGATTCAACACAGCCAGACTCCGGACCCCACTGAAGCTCCCGGCTGCGTTAAAATTGGAAGAAAATAAAAATGAGCAATAAGTCCCCACCGCTAACGGCAACTGTACTACAAAAAACAGTTGTGCCCCCGCCAAAAAACCCAGCACATAGCCCCCACCGCGAACGGCAACTCCACCTCACCCAGCCACAAAAAACATAGCACAAAGCCCCCACCACGGACGCCAACTTTTCCGCACCCGGCCACAGAAAAATACAGAGTTGTGCCCCTCAAAACAAAAAACCACCGAGCACAGAACCCCCACCGCGAACGGCAAACCCACCTGCCCAGACAAAACAGCTGTGCCACCCCCCTGAAACAGCACTGAGCCCACCAGATAGCTCAGAGGGCCAAAACACTCAGACCCTGCTCCAAATAAATTAAATATAAAAAAACCTGTGTCCCCCTATGAAACTAAGAGCCCGCAAAGCTCACAACACCACCACCACTCAGCTTGGAGGGCCAACATAATATAGAGCCCCTGCAGCTTAACCACAAAACGCCAGGACAAGAAAAAAAGGAGAAAAAAAACACTGTCCAACATCACACCTGATTTAAAAAAAAATAATAATATTAATAAATACAAAAAAAATAAATAAAATCACACAAAAAGAAAAAAATATAAACAAAATCTAAAAAAAATTGATTTACTGCTCTGAGCCCACCACAGAGCGTCCGAACAATCACAAGCCCCATCGGAGAGAAACACACCAAAAAAAAAAAAAATAGAAGAAAAAAAACGAAGAAAAACACACAAAAAAAAAAATACTGCTCTGAGCCCTCTGAGTAAATTTGATTTACTGCTCTGAATTTACTGCTCTGAATTACTGCTCTGAGCCCTCTCAGTAAATTTGATTTACTGCTCTGGGCCCACCACAGAGTGTCCGAACAATCACAAGCCCCATAGGAGAGAATGACACAAAAAAAAAATAGATACAAAAAAAAAAAACAAAGAAAAACACACAATAAAGAAATCTATACAAATTACTACTTTATTATTATTATTATTCTTTATTTATAAAGCGCCAGTATATTCCGCAGCGCTGTAAAATAAGCACAGTATAGACAGGGTTGCAATACATTGAACAACATTTGACAAACAGTACAGGAGGAGATGAGGGCCCTATTCCCGTAGGAACTCACAATCTAGGAGGGTTGGGGTTGGAAACAGGAGGAGAGGACTGTAAGGTGAGAGTGATTGATGGTTGCGTCAGTGAGTTGGGTGGTAGGCTTCCCTAAATAGGAACGTTTTAAGGGAGCGTTTGAAGGAAGAGAAGTTAGGGGAAAGTCTGACAGTACGAGGGAGAGCGTTCCAGAGAATGGGGGCTGCGCGTGTGAAGTCCTGCAGTCTATCATGGGAAGAGGTGATGCGGGGAGAAGCTAGGCGCAGGTCACTGTTTGACCTTAGGGAGCGGGCCGGGGTGTATTTGGTGATTAGTGAGGACAGGTAGTGGGGAGCTGAGTTAGTGAGGGTTTTGTAGGTAAGGATAAGGATTTTGAACTTAATTCTGCAGTGCATGGGGAGCCAGTGAAGGGACTCGCAGAGGGGAGCAGCAGAGACAGAGCGGCGGGTGAGGTGAATTAGCCTGGCGGAGGTGTTCAGGATGGATTGTAGGGGGGAGAGGCGGGACAGAGGGAGGCCAGATAAGAGATTATTGCAATAGTCGAGTCGGGAGATTACCAGGGCGTGTATGAGTTGTTTTGTGGTGACAGCGGTAAGAAATGGCCGAATTCTGGAAATATTACGCAGTTGGTATCGGCAGGAGGAGGAAAGAGACTTGATGTGGGGGATGAAGGAAAGAGCAGAGTCAAGTGTAACTCCAAGACAGCGAACTTGGTTTGACGGGGAGATGGTGATACCCTCCACCGTGATAGAGAAGTCAGGAGGTGGGGAGGCATTGGAGGGAGGAATAAGTTGGAGTTCAGTCTTTGACATGTTGATCTTTAGGTGGTGGGAGGCCATCCAGGAGGAGATGCCAGATAAACAGTCACTGACTTTTGAAAGGACAGGGGGAGAGAGATCAGGGGTAGAGAGGTAGATCTGAGTGTCATCAGCGTGGTAATTGAAGCCAAAGCTGTTGATGATTTTGCCCAGGGAGGAGGTGTAGATGGAAAAGAGCAGAGGACCAAGGACAGAGCCTTGAGGTACACCAACAGATAGAGGCAATGAGGAGGAGGATTTTCCAGCAAAGGACACACAGAAGGACCTGTTGGATAAATAGGATTCGACCCAAGCGAGTGCAGTGTCACCGAGACCCAGAGAGTTGAGGGTCTGTAGAAGGAGGGGGTGGTCAACAGTGTCAAAAGCAGCCGAGAGGTCGAGCAGGATGAGAATAGAATAGTGGCCGTGTTTTTTAGCAGTTACGAGGTCGTTGGTGACTTTGGTGAGGGCAGTTTCAGTTGAATGTAGGGGACGGAAGCCAGATTGCAGGGGGTCAAGTAGGGAATTGGAGGACAGGAAGAGGGAGAGGCGGTTGAAGACTAGTTTTTCTAAGAGCTTTGATGTGAAGGGAAGCAGGGATACAGGGCAGTAGTTGGATGGAGAGTTGGGATCGAGGGATGGTTTCTTTAGTAAAGGGGTAACTAGCGCGTGTTTGAAGGCGGATGGAAAGGAGCCAGTGGAGAGAGATAGGTTGAAGATGTGTGTGAGAGCAGGGGTGAGGGAGGAGGAGAGGGGAGGAATTAGATGTGAGGGAATGGGGTCGAGCGGGCATGTGGTGAGATGTGAGGAGGACAATAAGGAATTGACTTCCTCCTCAGTGGCTGGGAGGAAGCGACAGAGGGTGGCAGAGGGGACCTCTGGGAGTGGAGGTGGCAGATAACTATCTTGTGTTGGGATGTTGCTTCTGATATTTAGAGTTTTACTGAGGAAGTAGTCTGCCAGGTCTTGAGCCTGAAGGCAGCTGAGGGGGAGGTGCAGGTGGGTAGAGGAGGGTGTTGAAGGTGGACCAGAGCCATTTAGGGTTGGAGGACAGCGTAGATATAAGAGATGAGAAGAAGGATTGTTTGGCCAAGTGGAGGGCAGAGGTGTATGACCGGAGAATAAACTTGAAGTGAACAAAATCAGCTTCAGAGCGGGATTTCCTCCAGGTACGCTCTGCAGTGCGGGAGCATCTTTGCAGGTAGCGTGTCTGGAGGGTGTGCCAGGGCTGAAGCTGGCGGCGTGGGGCCTTAAAGAGTCAAAAAGGAGCAAGAGCGTCTAGAGCAGAGATAAGCGTAGTGTTGTAGTGATTAGTGGCAACATCAGGGCAGGTGAAGGATGAGGTATGAGGGAGGTGGTGAAGTAGGTTGGAGAATTGATGGGGGTCCACAGCATGTAGATTTCTGCGAGTGTGTGTGTGGGGTGGGGGAGCAGGGTGTTTAGGAAGTCCAGATAGGTTGAAAGAGAGAAGGTGGTGGTCAGAGATGGGGAAAGGGCGACAGTTGAACTCAGAAATGGAGCAGAGGTTGGAAAAGACAAGGTCAATAGCGTGACCATCGCGGTGGGTAGGGAGGAGGGAGGATTGTGTGAGTCCAAGGGAGGACGTGAGTGAAAGAAGTTTGGAGGCAGCAGGGGCGGAAGGATCATCAATGGGAATGTTGAAGTCCCCGAGAATTCGGCATGGAAGATTAGAAGACAGGAAGTGAGAAAGCCAGGTAGCAAAGTGGTCAAAGAACTGGGAGGTTGGTCCCGGTGGGCGGTAGATGACTGCCACCCTGAGAGCCAGAGGAGAGAACAGGCGGATGCAGTGTGTCTCGAAGGAGGAGAAGGAGAGGGATGGGGGTGGAGGGAGATGCTGGTAGGTACAGGTGGGAGAGAGCAGGATTCCGACCCCGCCACCATTTCTCTCACCCGGTCTGGGGGTATGGCTCAAGTGTAGACCTCCATGTGAGAGAGCAGCAACGGAGGCCGTGTCAGAGGGAGTTAGCCAGGTTTCAGTTAAAGCTAGGAGGTTGAAGGAGTTTGAAAGGAAGAGGTCATGGACGGCTGTGAGTTTGTTGCACACAGAGCGAGCGTTCCAGAGGGCGCAGGAGAAAGAGGACAGGCGCTGAGGGATTATGGGAATGAGGTTGCTGGGCTTGCAGGGAGGTGATTTATGTGCGATGGAGATAGGATGGGAGGGAAGTATTGTATGTGTTGTGGGGCCAGGGTTAGGGGATATGTCACCTGAATAGAGTAACAGCAGGAGGGTGAGAAAGAGAAGGTGGGAATGGGATTTGTGGGAGAGATTGGCAGCACGAGAGTTAGAAGGAGACCATGTTCTGAGGAAACAAAGGAGCTCATGTGAGGCCATCATGTGGGACGAGAGGAGGGAGGGAGAGATGCAGATAGTGTAGGGGTCGGTGGTAGAGGGGCAGGAGTTCCATTTAAGGAGAAAGGTAGAAGTAAAGAGCAGAAGCGTGAGAGAAAGCATGATATAGACGTGCGTTTACCAGGAGTAAAATTGGGCCTTGGAGTTCCTTCCTCCAGTCCCGCAACTCCAGGAATCAACTCTGAGCGTCCACTTAAGAATGCCACTTGGGGATGTCACAAGAGCCAAGGCTCAGTGGAGCTGGTCTTAAATGTTATAAAGGGCGGACTGATTACTTTTTAACTGCCTAAATGCAAACACCTGAAGCTGGATGGGCTGTGTCAATAGGGCAGGAGATTCACATGCTAATTAGCAAAGCAAATGGTGGAGAAAAACAAAAAAATAAATAAAAAAAACAGAAAAAAACCAAGGAAACGTTATAATGTGGGTGCCTGCGAATACTGGGTGATGGGGGTCCTACCAGTAAAAGTATGCAGAGGATCAGTTGAGATGTGGGTGTCTGTGGATGATGGGTGATGGGTGATAATGCCTACCAGCAAAAGTATGCAGGGGATCAGTCGAGATGTGGGTGTCTGTGGATGATGGGTGATGGGTGATAATGCCTACCTGTGGAGAGAGGAGACACAGGAATTAGGGATCGTGATGGCGTAGGGGATCTTGGATAAAACTCCAGGAATCAACTCTGAGCGTCCACTTAAGAATGCCACTTGGGTATGTCACAAGAGCCAAGGCTCAGTGGAGCTGGTCTTAAATGTTATAAAGGGCGGACTGATTACTTTTTAACTGCCTAAATGCAAACACCTGAAGCTGGATGGGCTGTGTCAATAGGGCAGGAGATTCACATGCTAATTAGCAAAGCAAATGGTGGAGAAAAACAAAAATAAATAAAAAAAACAGAAAAAAACCAAGGAACGTTATAATGTGGGTGCCTGCGAATACTGGGTGATGGGGGTCCTACCAGCAAAAGTATGCAGAGGATCAGTTGAGATGTGGGTGTCTGTGGATGATGGGTGATAATGCCTACAAGCAAAAGTATGCAGGGGATCAGTCGAGATGTGGGTGTCTGTGGATGATGGGTGATGGGTGATAATGCCTACCTGTGGAGAGAGGAGACACAGGAATTAGGGATCGTGATGGCGTAGGGGATCTTGGATAAAACTCCAGGAATCAACTCTGAGCGTCCACTTAGAATGCCGCTTGGGATGTCACAAGAGCCAAGGCTCAGTGGAGCTGGTCTTAAATGTTATAAGGGCGGACTGATTACTTTTTAACTGCCTAAATGCAAACACCTGAAGCTGGATGGCTGTGTCAATAGGGCAGGAGATTCACATGCTAATTAGCAAAGCAAATGGTGGAAGAACAAAAATAAATAAAAAAACAGAAAAAACCAAGGAAACGTTATAATGTGGGTGCCTGCGAATACTGGGTGATGGGGGTCCTAGCAAAAGTATGCAGAGGATCAGTTGAGATGTGGGTGTCTGTGGATGATGGTGATGGGTGATAATGCCTACCAGCAAAAGTATGCAGGGGATCAGGCGAGATGTGGGTGTCTGTGGATGATGGGTGATGGGTGATAATGCCTACCTGTGGAGAGAGGAGACACAGGAATTAGGGATCGTGATGGCGTAGGGGATCTTGGATAAAACTCCAGGAATCAACTCTGAGCGTCCACTTAAGAATGCCACTTGGGGATGTCACAAGAGCCAAGGCTCAGTGGAGCTGGTCTTAAATGTTATAAAGGGCGGACTGATTACTTTTTAACTGCCTAAATGCAAACACCTGAAGCTGGATGGGCTGTGTCATAGGGCAGGAGATTCACATGCTAATTAGCAAAGCAAATGGTGGAGAAAAAACAAATATAAAAGAAAAGAAAAAACCAGGAAACGTTATAATGTGGGTGCCTGCGAATACTGGGTGATGGGGTCCTACACGCAGCAAAGTATGCAGAGGATCAGTTGAGATGTGGGTGTCTGTGGATGATGGGTGATGGTGATAATGCCTACCAGCAAAAGTATGCAGGGGATCAGTCGAGATGTGGTGTCTGTGGATGATGGGTGATGTGAGGATGATACCCTGTGGAGAGAGGAGACACAGGAATTAGGGATCGTGATGGCGTAGGGGATCTTGGATAAAACTCCAGGAATCAACTCTGAGCGTCCACTTAAGAATGCCACTTGGGGATGTCACAAGAGCCAAGGCTCAGTGGAGCTGGTCTTAAATGTTATAAGGGTGGACCGATTACTTTTTAAACTGCCTAAATGCAAACACCTGAAGCTGGATGGGCTGTGTCAATAGGGCAGGAGATTCACATGCTAATTAGCAAAGCAAATGGTGGAGAAAAACAAAATAAATAAAAAAAAACAGAAAAAAACAAAGGAAACGTTATAATGTGGGTGCCTGCGAATACTGGGTGATGGGGGTCCTACCAGCAAAAGTATGCAGAGGATCAGTTGAGATGTGGGTGTCTGTGGATGATGGGTGATGGGTGATAATGCCTACCAGCAAAAGTATGCAGGGGATCAGTCGAGATGTGGGTGTCTGTGTGTCACGGTGGCTCAGGGGATGGGGCGCCTGGCAGCAGCTTCCTCGCTGCTCGCTGGCCAGGCGCCGAATGTAAGCGCTTCCGGGCCCGCTCACGTGGGACGCCCGAGGGGCGGGCCTGGCGCTGTGACGCGGACCCGCCGGGTTTAAAACCCAGTCTCTCCCATACACCGGTGCCCTGACGTGGTATTCACCTCCCGCAGAGCTCTTGTGATTTTTGGCTATCCTCCTGTGTATATCCTTGGCATTGGCAAACGAATCCTTTGTGTATAACCCTTGGCATTGGCAAACGAACCCTCCTGTGTATGACCCTTGGCATTGGCAAACGAACCCTCCTGTGTATGACCCTTGGCATTGGCAAACGAACCCTCCTGTGTATGACTCCTGGTATTGGCAAACGAACCCTCCTGTGTATGACCCCTGGTATTGGCATTTACTCTGCTCTAGGTTCTGCCCTTAACGTTGGTACTGAGGTCAGTCTATGTGGCACCCTAAGCACGCATCAGATTACCTCTGCTATTACTAAAGTCCTAGGGAGGACTTGTGATCTGTTCTGTACCCCTGTCTGGTATTTCCCTTTCTTTGTCTGTTACCTGCTTCATTGTCTACATAGCATTGCCGACCATTCAAGGATCGGAAGAGTAGAAAGGGAGCTACAGAAAGATATATATATCTTGGTAGTCAGAAGGATTCGTGACGATACTCTATTCCATACCTCTGTCTGGTGTTACCCCTTGTCTATCTATTGTCTGGTTAATTGTCTTTCTAGTTTCGCCGACCATTCAAGGATCGGAAGGGTAGAGAGCGGTCTGCGTAAAGGGACCACACTTCTGGTAATCAGAGGGATCCGTGACATTACGTCAGGGCCAATGGATCCCGCAGACCTCTCTAACCAGCTGGCACGTATCGCAGCCAGACAAGAGGAACAAGACCATAGGATGGACCAGATTTCTCTCGCTCTGCAAACCCTGTTAAATCGGTCCAATACAGGTATCACAAACCCTCCAGATCCAGTGTTACCTAGGGTCAGTCCCGTCCCCCCTGAAGGACATAGGCTTAGTATGAAGGCACCCCTACGCTATGATGGTACACCAAGCCTATGTCGGGGGTTTTTGACTCAACTCGAGATTTTGTTTGAGAACAATCCAGGTTCTTGTATGTCTGATAAAGCCAAAGTAGGATATCTGATTAATCATTTAACAGAAAAAAGCTTTATTGTGGGCTACGCCGTTGTGGGAAAATAAGAAACCCATCATTTATGACTATGAGGGTTTTACCTCTGAGTTAAAACGTACCTTTGATCCCTCTAGAAGGGCTACCAATGCGGGTAGGTCCTTGTTTCACATCAAACAAGGTAATAAGAGGGTCGCCGATTATGCCATAGAGTTTAAGACTTTGGTTTCTGAAGTACTTTGGCCGAACGACGTTTAACCTTAGCCTTTACCGAAGGCTTGAACGAGGCTTTTATGTTTGAACTGGCTCCCTTAAAATTACCAGAAAGTCTGGACCACCTGATAGATTTCTGTATAGCCATGGACGATCAAATCAGGGAAAGGAGACACCCCAGAGATAGACCCAGAAGGGTCTTGCCTCCTTTACCCTCGTTACCCAGACACCCCAGTACATCAGGTGGTTCGGAGAATGTAAAAACAGATTTACCGGTCGTTGAACCCATGCAACTAGGGAGGACAGGTATTTCAGAAGCAGAAAAAGCTCACAGAAGAGAAAGGGGCTCTGCTTTTATTGTGCAGGGGCAGATCACTTCCGCCTTCAATGTCCTCAGAGACCCAGGGTTGGCAGAGCTGAACATAGCAGAGTGGGATTCAGAACAGGAGACACCCAGGTTGTCGGTTCTCTGTGTGCCTCCTTTGTGGATAATGAGAAAAAAAAATCCAGGATTCTGTTACCGGTCTCCCTAACCTGGGAGGGGGTTCACCTCAAGACTGAGGCGTTTTTGGACTCTGGGGCCTCAGGCAATTTTGGATAAGAATTTTGCTGCCCAAAACCTCATACCACTGGTTCTCAGGGAAAGACCTCTAAGGGTGGAGGCCATAGATGGTAACCCCCTGGCATGTCCACATATCACTCACGATACAGTCGATGTATGTATGAAAGTAGGAGTTTTACACCAGGAGACAATAAGATTTCAAATCATTGAATCACCCTCATGTCCTGTCGTCCTTCGGTTTCCATGGCTAACAGAGCACAACCCAGTAGTCGATTGGTCCAGAGAGACATAAAATGTTGGGGTCAGAGTTGTCAGTCTAAGTGCCTAGGCACAGTTAATGTGATTGGTAGCCTCAATATTGCCACAGCTCCTCCTTTGTCCACGGAGGTTCCGGAATGTTACCTGGCATTAAAGGAGGTGTTCTCTAAAGCCAGGACTGAGGTCCTACCACCACATCGTCCATATGACTGTGCCATTGACTTGCTCCCCGGTACGATGCCTCCTAGGGGTCACGTATACCCTTTGTCACAAAGGGAGAACGACATTATGGAGGAATATATAAGGAGAATCTGGAACGAGGATTCATTAGACGGTCTCCTCTCCAGCAGGAGCAGGTTTCTTTTTGTTTCCAAGAAAGAGGGAGATCTGCGACCTTGCATCGACTATAGGGGTTTAAATAGGATCCTATAAGAAAATGCATATCCCATACCTCTCATAACAGAATTGTTTGACCGATTAAAAGGGGCTCGTGTCTATACTAAGCTTGATTTACGCGGAGCGTACAACCTGGTCAGGGTTAAAAAGGGAGACGAATGGAAAACGGCTTTTAATACACGTAGCGGGCATTAGAATACCTGGTGATACCTTTTGGGTTGTGTAATGCGCCAGCCGTCTTTCAGGACCTTATAAATGACACTCTAAGGGACTTTCTGCAAGAATTCGTCATAGTATATTCTGGATGATATCCTGATATACTCTCCTGATGTGGACACTCATCATGTCCACGTGAAACAAGTGTTGAAAAAAACTATTGAAGGCTGGATTGTACTGTAAGCTAGAAAAATGTCTATTCGACATAGTAACTGTGCAATTCCTTGGTTATATTATAACTCCTGGGGGGTTTCAAATGGATCCCAAGAAGCTCTCAGCTATTCTTGACTGGCCTCTACCCCAAGGACTTAAAGCCATTCAGAGGTTTCTGGGGTTTACGAACTATTACCGAAGGTTCATTAAAGATTTTTCGGCCTTGGTGGCCCCCCTCACGGCTATGACAAAGAAGGGGTGGGAAATCAGAAATGGACACCTCAAGCCACTCAAGCCTTTGAGGCACTAAAACAAGCCTTTACTACTGCCCCTGTTCTCCGGCATCCAGATCCGGCTCTGCCTTTTCCAATTAGAAGTTGACGCCTCCGAACTGGTCTTGGTGCAGTCTTGTCCCAAAGGGAGGCTCCTGACAAACCCTTGCATCCATGCGGCTTCTATTCTCGGAAGTTGTCCCGGCAGAGAAGAACTATGACATTGGAAATAGAGAATTGTTAGCAGTCATCGCGGCCTTGGCTGAAATGGAGATACTTATTAGAAGGGTCTAAGGACCCCATTGTTATCATAACCGACCATAAGAATCTCACGTACATTGGAGATGCCAAACGTTTAAACTCCAGACAAGCGAGATGGTCATTTGTTTCTTTCAAGTTTTAATTTCGTACTCACCTATAGACCTGGGTCCAGAAACATCAAAGCAGACGCATTGTCGAGACAGTATGAGTCTTATGAACATAATATCCAAGATCAGCATCCCATTGTACCCCAGGAGAGGATTATAGCCGCTACCACGATTAGTGTTTCGTCTCCTCTAATGAAAAGGTTGCAGACCGTCCAGGGCGCAGCTCCTGGGGGAAAACCTCCTGCGAGACTCTTTGTACCTGAGAACGAAAGAGAGGAAGTACTTAACATCTATCATGATAATAAAACTTCCGGGCATATGGGTATCACCAAGACTGTGTCTAGTATCAGTAAACTCCCTCTGGTGGCCCACATTGCGCCAGCGAGAGATGTCAAAGATTACATTGCCGTGTGCGAAGTGTGCACAAGGCAGAAAAGTCCCAAAACAGCACCCATTGGCTTACTCCAGCCTTTGCCGATCCCCGAACGACCCTGGTCACATGTAGCCATGGATTTTATCGTAGAGTTACCTGAGTCAAGAAGGGAATACCGTGATACTTACGATCATAGATCGATTTTCCAAGATGGGTCACTATGTTCCTCTTCAGAAACTACCTTCGGCAGCTGAACCTGGTGCCCATATTCATTGCAATGTGGTCCGCATTCACGGTGTCCCTCGGGAGATAGTCTCTGATAGGGGGACCCAATTCATCTCAGGATTCTGGAGAGGGTTTTGTAAGAACGTGGGGATAGACCTCTCTTTCTCTTCGGCCTATCACCCCCAGACCAACGGAGCAGCAGAACGAGCAAACCAAAACGTAGAGAAATATCTCAGGTGCTTCATCTCAGAACAACAAGATAACTGGTCAGATCTGCTACCGTGGGCAGAATATGCTATTAACAGCGCAGTAAGTGAATCCACAGGTCATTCTCCTTTCTTCACTGTTTATGGCTTTGATCCTCCGTGCTCCCCGATACGTTTCCTGATTCCACGATTCCTGCTTTAGATAAACAACTGGCATCATTGAAAGAGACTTGGGGGAGAGTGAGACGGGCACTGGAGGAAAGTAGTGCCATCCAGAAAACTAAGGCCGACAGACACAGGAGGCAGGCACCAGTGTATCAAGTTGGGGACAGGGTTTTGGCTGTCTTCACGTAACATCAAGCTCTTAGTGCCTTCCATGAAGTTGGCTCCTAGGTATATCGGCCCCTATAAGATACTACGGCGACTCAACCCTGTCTCCTATGCTTTGGCGTTACCCCCCCATTTTAAAATACACAATGTATTCCATGTGAACCTTTGAAGCCGCTGTTATGTAACCGGTACACCAAAGTCCATGCTCCACCGCCTCCTGTCTCTGTGGAGGGCGAGGAGGAATTCGAAGTTCAGGCCATTCTGGGTGCCAGGCTGTCTAGGGGGTCCTTGCAGTATTTGGTCGATTGGGTGGGGTACGGTCCGGAGGATCGTTCTTTGGTGCCGGCTGCGGAAGTCCATGCTCCTAGGCTAGTGAAGGCCTTCTATTTAGCGCATCCCCGTGCCCCTGGGGGTCGTCCAGTGGCCGCCCCTGGAGGGGGGGTTCTGTCACGGTGGCTCAGGGGATGGGGCGCCTGGCAGCAGCTTCCTCGCTGCTCGCTGGCCAGGCGCCGAATGTAAGCGCTTCCGGGCCGCTCACGTGGGACGCCGAGGGGCGGGGCCTGGCGCTGTGACGCGGACCCGCCGCGGTACCCCGTGACCAACGCCGGGTTTAAAACCCAGTCTCTCCCATACACCGGTGCCTGCTGACGTGGTATTCACCTCCCGCAGAGCTCTTGTGATTTTTGGCTATCTCCTGTGTATGATCCTTGGCATTGGCAAACGAATCCTCTTGTGTATAACCCTTGGCATTGGCAAACGAACCCTCCTGTGTATGACCCTTGGCATTGGCAAACGAACCCTCCTGTGTATGACCCTTGGCATTGGCAAACGAACCTCCTGTGTGTGACTCCTGGTATTGGCAAACGAACCCTCCTGTGTATGACCCCTGGTATTGGCATTTACTCTGCTCTAGGTTCTGCCCTTAACGTTGGTACTGAGGTCAGTCTATGTGGCACCCTAAGCACGCATCAGATTACCTCTGCTATTACTAAAGTCCTAGGGAGGACTTGTGATCTGTTCTGTACCCCTGTCTGGTATTTCCCTTTCTTTGTCTGTTACCTGCTTCATTGTCTACATAGCATTGCCGACCATTCAAGGATCGGAAGAGTAGAAAGGGAGCTACAGAAAGATATATATATCTTGGTAGTCAGAAGGATTCGTGACGATACTCTATTCCATACCTCTGTCTGGTGTTACCCCTTGTCTATCTATTGTCTGGTTAATTGTCTTTCTAGTTCGCCGACCATTCAAGGATCGGAAGGGTAGAGAGCGGTCTGCGTAAAGGGACCACACTTCTGGTAATCAGAGGGATCCGTGACACTGGTGGATGATGGGTGATGGGTGATAATGCCTCCTGTGGAGAAGGAGACACAGGAATTAGGGATCGTGATGGCGTAGGGGATCTTGGATAAAACTCCAGGAATCAACTCTGAGGCCACTTAAGAATGCCACTTGGGGATGTCACAAGAGCCAAGGCTCAGTGGAGCTGGTCTTATGTTATAAAGGGCGACTGATTACTTTTTAACTGCCTAAATGCAAACACCTGAGCTGGATGGGTGTGTCATAGGGCAGGAGATACATGCTAATTAGCAAGCAAATGGTGGAGAAAAACAAAATAAAAAAACAGAAAAAAAAAACAAGGAAACGTTATAATGTGGGTGCCTGCGAATACTGGGTGATGGGGGTCCTACCAGCAAAAGTATGCAGAGGATCAGTTGAGATGTGGGTGTCTGTGGGATGGGTGATGGGTGATAATGCTACCAGCAAAAGTATGCAGGGGATCAGTCGAGATGTGGGTGTCTGTGGATGATGGGTGATGGGTGATAATGCCTACCTGTGGAGAGAGGGACACAGGAATTAGGGATCGTGATGGCGTAGGGGATCTTGGATAAAACTCCAGGATCAACTCTGAGCGTCCACTTAAGAATGCCCCACTTGGGGATGTCACAAGAGCCAAGGCTCAGTGAGCTGGTCTTAAATGTTATAAAGGGCGGACTGATTACTTTTTAACTGCCTAAATGCAAACACCTGAAGCTGGATGGGCCTGTGTCAATAGGGCAGGAGATTCACATGCAATTAGCAAAGCAAATGGTGGAGAAAAACAAAAATAAATAAAAAAAACAGAAAAAAAACAAGGAAACGTTATAATGTGGGTGCTGCGATACTGGGTGATGGGGGTCCTACCAGCAAAAGTATGCAGAAGGATCAGTTGAGATGTGGGGTTCTGTGGATGATGGGTGATGGGTGATAATGCCTACCAGCAAAAGTATGCAGGGGATCAGTCGAGATGTGGGTGTCTGTGGATGATGGGTGATGGGTGATAATGCCTACCTGTGGAGAGAGGAGACACAGGAAGTAGGGATCGTGATGGCGTAGGGGATCTTGGATAAAACTCCAGGAATCAACTCTGAGCGTCCACTTAAGAATGCCACTTGGGGATGTCACAAGAGCCAAGGCTCAGTGGAGCTGGTCTTAAATGTTATAAAGGGCGGACTGTTACTTTTTAACTGCCTAAATGCAAACACCTGAAGCTGGATGGGCTGTGTCAATAGGGCAGGAGATTCACATGCTAATTAGCAAAGCAAATGGTGGAGAAAAACTAAAATAATAAAAAAACAGAAAAAAAACAAGGAAACGTTATAATGTGGGTGCCTGCGAATACTGGGTGATGGGGGTCCTACCAGCAAAAGTATGCAGAGGATCAGTTGAGATGTGGGTGTCTGTGGATGATGGGTGATGGGTGATAATGCCTACCAGCAAAAGTATGCAGGGGATCAGTCGAGATGTGGGTCCTGTGGATGATGGGTGATGGGTGATAATGCCTACCTGTGGAGAGAGGAGACACAGGAATTAGGGATCGTGATGGCGTAGGGGATCTTGGATAAAACTCCAGGAATCAACTCTGAGCGTCCACTTAAGAATGCCACTTGGGGATGTCACAAGAGCCAAGGCTCAGTGGAGCTGGTCTTAAATGTTTAAAGGGCGGACTGATTACTTTTTAACTGCCTAAATGCAAACACCTGAAGCTGGATGGGCTGTGTCAATAGGGCAGGAGATTCACATGCTAATTAGCAAAGCAAATGGTGGAGAAAAACAATAAATAAACAGAAAAAACCCAGGAAACGTTATAATGTGGGTGCCTGCGAATACTGGGTGATGGGGGTCCTACCAGCAAAAGTATGCAGAGGATCAGTTGAGATGTGGGTGTCTGTGGATGATGGGTGATGGGTGATAATGCCTACCAGCAAAAGTTGCAGGGGATCAGTCGAGATGTGGTGTGCTGTGGATGATGGGTGATGGGTGATAATGCCTACCTGTGGAGAGAGGAGACACAGGAATTAGGGATCGTGGATGGCGTAGGGGATCTTGGATAAAACTCCAGGAATCAACTCTGAGCGTCCACTTAAGAATGCCACTTGGGGATGTCACAAGAGCCAAGGCTCAGTGGAGCTGGTCTTAAATGTTATAAAGGGCGGACTGATTACTTTTTAACTGCCTAAATGCAAACACCTGAAGCTGGATGGGCTGTGTCAAAAGGGCAGGAGATTCACATGCTAATTAGCAAAGCAAATGGTGGAGAAAAACAAAAATAAATAAAAAAAACAGAAAAAAACCAAGGAAACGTTATAATGTGGGTGCCTGCGAATACTGGGTGATGGGGGTCCTACCAGCAAAAGTATGCAGAGGATCAGTTGAGATGTGGGTGTCTGTGGATGATGGGTGATGGGTGATAATGCCTACCAGCAAAAGTATGCAGGGGATCAGTCGAGATGTGGGTGTCTGTGGATGATGGGTGATGGGTGATATTGCCTACCTGTGGAGAGAGGAGACACAGAATTAGGGATCGTGATGGCGTAGGGGATCTTGGATAAAACTCCAGGAATCAACTCTGAGCGTCCACTTAAGAATGCCACTTGGGGATGTCACAAGAGCCAAGGCTCAGTGGAGCTGGTCTTAAATGTTATAAAGGGCGGACTGATTACTTTTTAACTGCCTAAATGCAAACACTGAAGCTGGATGGGCTGTGCAATAGGGCAGGAGATTCACATGCTAATTAGCAAAGCAAATGGTGGAGAAAAACAAAAATAAATAAAAAAAACAGAAAAAAACCAAGGAACGTTATAATGTGGGTGCCTGCGAATACTGGGTGATGGGGGTCCTACCAGCAAAAGTATGCAGAGGATCAGTTGAGATGTGGGTGTCTGTGGATGATGGGTGATGGGTGATAATGCCTACCAGCAAAAGTATGCAGGGGATCAGGCGAGATGTGGGTGTCTGTGGATGATGGGTGATGGGTGATAATGCCTACCTGTGGAGAGAGGAGACACAGGAATTAGGGATCGTGATGGCGTAGGGGATCTTGGATAAAACTCCAGGAATCAACTCTGAGCGTCCACTTAAGAATGCCACTTGGGGATGTCACAAGAGCCAAGGCTCAGTGGAGCTGGTCTTAAATGTTATAAAGGGCGGACTGATTACTTTTTAACTGCCTAAATGCAAACACCTGAAGCTGGATGGGCTGTGTCAATAGGGCAGGAGATTCACATGCTAATTAGCAAAGCAAATGGTGGAGAAAAACAAAAATAAATAAAAAAAACAGAAAAAAACCAAGGAAACGTTATAATGTGGGTGCCTGCGAATACTGGGTGATGGGGGTCCTACCAGCAAAAGTATGCAGAGGATCAGTTGAGATGTGGGTGTCTGTGGATGATGGGTGATGGGTGATAATGCCTACCAGCAAAAGTATGCAGGGGATCAGTCGAGATGTGGGTGTCTGTGGATGATGGGTGATGGGTGATAATGCCTACCTGTGGAGAGAGGAGACACAGGAATTAGGGATCGTGATGGCGTAGGGGATCTTGGATAAAACTCCAGGAATCAACTCTGAGTGTCCACTTAAGAATGCCACTTGGGGATGTCACAAGAGCAAAGGCTCAGTGGAGCTGGTCTTAAATGTTATAAAGGGCGGACTGATTACTTTTTAACTGCCTAAATGCAAACACCTGAAGCTGGATGGGCTGTGTCAATAGGGCAGGAGATTCACATGCTAATTAGCAAAGCAAATGGTGGAGAAAAACAAAAATAAATAAAAAAAACAGAAAAAAAACAAGGAAACGTTATAATGTGGGTGCCTGCGAATACTGGGTGATGGGGGTCCTACCAGCAAAAGTATGCAGAGGATCAGTTGAGATGTGGGTGTCTGTGGATGATGGGTGATGGGTGATAATGCCTACCAGCAAAAGTATGCAGGGGATCAGTCGAGATGTGGGTGTCTGTGGATGATGGGTGATGGGTGATAATGCCTACCTGTGGAGAGAGGAGACACAGGAATTAGGGATCGTGATGGCGTAGGGGATCTTGGATAAAACTCCAGGAATCAACTCTGAGCGTCCACTTAAGAATGCCACTTGGGGATGTCACAAGAGCCAAGGCTCAGTGGAGCTGGTCTTAAATGTTATAAAGGGCGGACTGATTACTTTTTAACTGCCTAAATGCAAACACCTGAAGCTGGATGGGCTGTGTCAATAGGGCAGGAGATTCACATGCTAATTAGCAAAGCAAATGGTGGAGAAAAACAAAAATAAATAAAAAAAACAGAAAAAACCAAGGAAACGTTATAATGTGGGTGCCTGCGAATACTGGGTGATGGGGGTCCTACCAGCAAAAGTATGCAGAGGATCAGTTGAGATGTGGGTGTCTGTGGATGATGGGTGATGGGTGATAATGCCTAACAGCAAAAGTATGCAGGGGATCAGTCGAGATGTGGGTGTCTGTGGATGATGGGTGATG
This sequence comes from Leptobrachium leishanense, assembly GCA_009667805.1. Lineage (NCBI taxonomy): Eukaryota > Metazoa > Chordata > Amphibia > Anura > Megophryidae > Leptobrachium > Leptobrachium leishanense. Next base: position 175,991 of record RXON01002392.1, read on the forward strand.
GGTGATAATGCCTACCTGTGGAGAGAGGAGACACAGGAATTAGGGATCGTGATGGCGTAGGGGATCTTGGATAAAACTCCAGGAATCAACTCTGAGCGTCCACTTAAGAATGCCACTTGGGATGTCACAAGAGCCAAGGCTCAGTGGAGCTGGTCTTAAATGTTATAAAGGGCGGACTGATTACTTTTTAACTGCCTAAATGCAAACAACTGAAGCTGGATGGGCTGTGTCAATAGGGCAGGAGATTCACATGCTAATTAGCAAAGCAAATGGTGGAGAAAAACAAAAATAAATAAAAAAAACAGAAAAAAACCAAGGAAACGTTATAATGTGGGTGCCTGCGAATACTGGGTGATGGGGGTCCTACCAGCAAAAGTATGCAGAGGATCAGTTGAGATGTGGGTGTCTGTGGATGATGGGTGATGGGTGATAATGCCTACCAGCAAAAGTATGCAGGGGATCAGTCGAGATGTGGGTGTCTGTGGATGATGGGTGATGGGTGATAATGCCTACCTGTGGAGAGAGGAGACACAGGAATTAGGGATCGTGATGGCGTAGGGGATCTTGGATAAAACTCCAGGAATCAACTCTGAGCGTCCACTTAAGAATGCCACTTGGGGATGTCACAAGAGCCAAGGCTCAGTGGAGCTGGTCTTAAATGTTATAAAGGGCGGACTGATTACTTTTTTACTGCCTAAATGCAAACACCTGAAGCTGGATGGGCTGTGTCAATAGGGCAGGAGATTCACATGCTAATTAGCAAGCAGATGGTGGAGAAAAACAAAAATAAATAAAAAAAACCAGAAAAAAACAAGGAAACGTTATAATGTGGGTGCCTGCGAATACTGGGTGAACTACTCTGAGCCCACCACAGAGCGTCTGAAAAATTGCAAGCCCCCGAGAGAATCGCACAAAAAAACAATGTCCAACATCACACCTGATTTAACATAAAAAAAATTATAATAATAAATACAAAAAAAAGGAAAAATCACACAAAAAGAGAAAAAAAATCTAAAAAAATTCATTTACTGCTCTGAGCACCCACAGAGCGTCCGAACAATCGCAAGCCCCATTCTTAGAGAATTACACAAAAAAATCAAAGAAAAACACACAAAAAATTTTTTTACTGCTCTGAGCCCACCACAGAGCATCTGAAAAATCACAATCCCTGGAGAGAAAAAAAACCAAACCAAAGAAAATCACACAAAAACAAAAATATGGATTTACCACTAGCATCTGTTGGTAAAAAGGAGACGAAATGACACAGAAAGTAACACACACGACATGCCAGATGCCAAAAAAAGAAAATTCAGGAAACAAAAAAAAATACAAAAAAAGAAAGGAGAGAGCAAACATGGATGAAAATGCAAGGTGTCACGAAAGAATAAAAAACACTTTAGCACACAAGATGCAACGAGCACACAAAAAATAAAAGAACAAATTAACAATGAAGAAAGTGAACACAAATGCAACAACATTATTGTGGAAAACTCAATGTTCTGTGCACCAACTGCATGCCCTACATTTTAATACACAGCAGCCATCAGATAGACTATTCAATCAATGCTGCGGCAAAGGAAAAGTATACATGGAGCCCATTAAAGTTTCTCCTTTGATAGAAAGTCTATGACAGGCGCTCATAAGCATTCCAAAAATTTCAAACAAAACATTCGATCTATCAACAGTTCATTAGCATTTGCTTCCATGGGGGCAAACATTACTCCTCCTCCTGGTTATGGACCTTACTGCTTTAGAATTAATGGCCAGATTTACCACCGACTGCATCTCTTCATCCGCACAATGAGGATAACCGAAAATTTGCACAACTATATATCCTTGATCCCGATGAGGCTGCTAAACAACGCCTCATGATTAATGAAAATTCAAAATGCAACCCTGAACTCATTACAGAGTTAAGCTCTTTTGTGGATAAAAACAATCCATTTGCAGAAGCCTGTAAAATGTTATATGAGGTACAACAAGAATCCTTACAGGAGGCTATACAAAATGGCACTATACCACCAACTGTCACCATGGCGATAGTACAAGATCGCACAGACGATCAACGCAGATACAATGCACCTCGCAGTAATGAAGTAGCTATTATTTTTCAAAATGATGATGGAGAACCTCCTCTCGAAAGAGATCTTATTAATCATTGCCGAACTCAAAACGCAGACAGAAAAACAGAAAGGATAAGCATTTTAGATCCAAACTTAGAGCCGATGCTCTATCCACTTTTATTTCCATTTGGGGACCAAAGTTGGTCACCTCACATTAAACTTAACTACACCCCTACTACTGTAAAAACCATACGCAGTCATTCCTCTGCTAAGCCAAGAGAAAGGGTCACTCAAATGCAATAACAACCGCATAACAACCAAGTTCATTCTGTTGCGTGTCCAGAGGACATTCCGGACTTTGTGCGTGTTTTTGGACTCCCAGAAGTTGACATCCCAGACTGGTATGGTTCGCCGTCGCCATCTGACACTCTACCCTTCCCACAGCGACCCCGCTGGACTCAACAGGTGAAACAAAAACGTAAGGGCAAGACCTCTACGGTGGCCCCTTCTGAGCCTGATCCAGAACCATGAGGGAAGTAGGGATGTGCGTTTTGGGTTTCGGAATTTCGGAATTTTCACAAAATTTCCCGATTCGTGTTTTCCGAATGCGGCCGATTTTCCGAAAATTTTTAGACCCGAAAACGGCAGATCTGAAAAGTTTTCCGAGCCGAAACGAAATATTTTCGGAATTTTCGAATGGACTTGAAATGTGTCAAATCGAAATTTATTGCTTTGAAACGAGGAGAACAGGCGTTCCGAAAAACGAAAATTTCCGAACTTACGAAAAGTCGATACAAAAAACGAGCAAAGTGACACGAAAATACGAAAAATGGTCGAAATTCCGAAAACATGTACAATTCCGAAAAACGAAAATTTCCGAAATCACGAAAAGTCGATACAAAAAACGAGCAAAGTGACACGAAAATACGAAAAATGGTCGATATTCCGAAAAAAATGTACCCAAAAAAACGAGTCGAACCGAACTGAATCTAAACAGAAATCGGTCGAAACGAGCCGAAGCGAAAAGTTTAAACATCCGAAAAATCGAATTGAATCGAACCGAAAAAAAAATCGGTGCACAAGCTGCCATTGTCATTTGAAAGTTTATACGCTTTTTTGATATTTTCTGCCCCCTTGCAAATTTTTTGGATTGAATGCGCTCGGGTCCGGCAAACGAGACAGTCGGATGAGACTCTTGCTCGGCACCCAGAATTTTTGGAAAATTCTGAGACTTTCTCGGCCGCCTCCTGAGTGGTGTTTTTTTTTATGTCCTCTGATGGGTTTTCCCACTATCAGAGGTCTACATTACCTCAATTTTTTTCAAGTTTTGTGTTATTATTGTTGTTTGTTTTTAGATTTTTCTTTTTGGTGATCACTCGTACTATTTGCTATGCTACTAGGGGGTATGGGCAGGTCCCAGGCTCTGACGCCCTCCTCTCTCACTAGTTTAAATGGCTAATTTAAATTTGATTTCTATGAATGTCCGAGGTCTTAATATGCCTGCCAAACGCACAAAGGCTCTTGCAGAATTCCAGAGGTTGAAAGGTGATGTTATTTTTGTTCAGGAAACACATTTTAGAGAGGGTTCCGCACCAGGGTTTCGCAATGCTCACTATCCGACGGGCTATTTTAGCAATTTTGGGGAACAAATCTAGGGGGTTGCCATTCTTTTTGCGCGACATGTGCCTTTTACTCTGCAAGATGTGGTAACTGACCCCAAGGTCGATTTTTGATGGTTAAAGGGATGTTGGGCAATACTAAGTTAACTTTTGTAAATGTTTACCTGCCGAACCGCTTGCAAACCAAATGTCTCCGAAAAGTGTTACGACGTTTGTCTGAGTTTCAGGAAGGTTTTGTGGTCTTAGGGGGTGATTGCAATGTTTCGTTAGATATGCCGGCAGATTGTGTCCAGGGTGGGGGATCGTCTGTTCCCTCTCTACGGGTCCAATTTCATAAACTCTTGTCAGCGGACCGTCTGATGGATTGTTGGCATCTCAGTAATCCAGCAGTAAAGGACTACACGTTTTATTCACATGCCTTTAAGAAGTATTCTAGAATAGACTATTTTTTTGTGGAACATAGGACTTTGGAAATGGTACGCAGTTGCAAAATAGGACCCATCACATGGTCGGACCATGCACCCCTTCTGTTATCTTTAGCCCTACCTAATTTAGTGAGAACGGAGAATGCCTGGTGTTTGAATGAGTCATTGCTATCTGATCCCATGACGCGAGAGGAGGTGACTGCCTCCTTAGAGAATTACTTCCTTGAAAATGACACGGATGATGTAACACCCGCGATGGTTTGGGAGGCTCACAAGTGTGTGTTAAGAGGTGCTTTTATCCAGTTGGGCTCCAGGCGCAAGAAGGAAAGGACTGCCAGAACGGAGGAATTACTGAGGGAGATCACGGCCTTAGAACTGACGCATAGATCTGACCTCGATCCTGAATCATTCCGACGATTAGTTCTCTTAAGAGCTGACTTAGCTAAATTAACGAATGCACAGGTGGCGCGGGCCCTTACACTGACAAAATATGCTTACTACACCCAAGGGAATAAATGTGGAAGGCTACTTGCACGTGCTTTGAAGAAACGATATCAAGCTACTTTTATCCCGAAACTACGTACTAGCACGGGATCTGAGGTCAATACGACCCGAGACATTGCGGAAGCCTTCCATGCTTATTACCAAACTTTATATAATATGGATAAGAGTAGGGTCCCTGAACATATAGTGGACTCGTTTTTGGCTAAGACGATTAAAACTACTTTACCGCGTAATGTTAGCCGACAATTAGATAACCCGCTTACATTAGAGGAATTTACGGAGGCTTTAAAATTAACGCCCTTGGGTAAGAGCCCGGGCCCTGACGGGTTTACGGTGCTATATTATAGGACTTTCAGGTCTATTCTGGGCCCTAGATTTGTTAAAGCTTTTAACTCTATTTCGGATACCTTTCCTATTCCACCTGCGACGCTCCTTGCCTCTATCTCTGTGATACTGAAACCGGATAGAGACCCGTTAGATTGTGCTAATTATAGCCCCATATCTTTAATAAATGTTGACTTAAAATTGTTTACGAAAATACTGGCTTTACGACTTAAGCCTCTCCTGACTTCAGTGATTCACCGAGACCAGACGGGCTTTGTACCGGCAGGGAAGCCGTGATAATACTATTCGTACCGTCTCCCTCATCCATCATGCTTCCAGGATGGATCAGCCTTTGTTAGTCCTCTCGGTTGACGCTGAAAAAGCGTTTGACCGAGTGGACTGGTCTTATCTTTTTCGGATGTTGGAGAGGATGGGTTTTGGTGATCGATGGTGTTGGTTGCGGCGGGCGCTGAATGACTGCCCTCAGGCACGAGTGCGGGTTAATGGCAGACAATCGACTCCGTTGACGATACATAATGGGACTCGACAGGGGTGCCCTCTGTCCCCTCTCCTGTTCCTGCTGTATCTGGAACCCCTATTGCAGGCGATTAGAGATAATCCGGCGATTCGAGGAGTAACTGTTCCGGGACAGGAGCTCAAGGTGGCCGCATTTGCGGATGACCTGCTGTTCACCTTGACGGATCCCCTTTCATCGGTGTCGGCTTTGATGATGGAATTAGATGCGTTCGCAGCTTTCTCGGGATATAAAATTAACGTGCTGAAGAGTGAGTTTTTAGGGGTAAACCTTTCACGAGTCGTGACTGAGAGTATTCGTCATACCTATGGAATGCGGTGGGTTCTGGAGGGACTTAAATATTTAGGAATACGCTTATCGTCGGAACTAGACAAATTATTTCAGTTGAATTACGTTTCTCTGTTGCAACAGATCAAGGGGGACTTACGTAACTGGAACTTACCCCATATTTCATGGTTGGGAAGGATCAATGTCTTACGGATGAATGTATTACCTTGACTGTTGTATTTGTTCCAAACCCTACCTATTACTGTACCTCAGACATTTTTCTCTGATTTGCGACGGACATTTACAGGCTATGTTTGGAGGAGGAAGAGGGCGAGGATATCTTACAGTGAATTGACAAGACCGGTGGGAAGGGGTGGTCTGGGCTTGCCCCATGCTTATTTTTACTATCTAGCAGCGGTTTTTTCTATACTATACGGCTTGGCAAAAGGAACGATGGGTAAGCTTTGGGAAAATGTGTTACAGGCAGGAATTACTTGGCCATTGTCCTCCTTGCCCTGGCAGTCGGCACCGCTGGCAAACCTGGGCTTCGGTCATACCCGCTGCTGGGCACACTGCTAAGGCTGTGGAGGAAACATGGAGTGGCGTTAGGACTGACTACACTGACTTCCCGCCTGACATCCTTGACTCACAATCCCCTGTTCCCACCGGGACTGACCCCGACATTTTTGGATGGGTTTACCAAACCGTATATACCGCTAGAAGCAGTAGTGGAAGATGACAGATTGCTCCCCTTGGACCGATTGGTGGCCCCAGAAATAGCGAACAAGTCTATGGTGAAGTTCCAATATGCCCAACTAAGTCACTTTATTTGCTCTACTACGTGGTTGACAGAGGGGTTGCCTCCATTGGCCCCCTTTGAGACCTTCTGTACCGATAAGAATAGATATGGACATATTGTCTCGAATCTTTATTCATACATAATGAGAGGGGCCTATAAAATTGATTCTCCGTTGCTACTTAAGTGGGAAACAGATATAGGAGTAGATATTTCGGCTGAGGAATGGTCCAGGGCTTTCGAACTTACACACTTTGCATCCAGGAGTCAGGCGCTTCGTGAATCGAATTGTAAATTGTTTATGAGATGGTATCTTACCCCGTCTGTTTTACATGCTATGGATCCATTGTTGCCTGATATCTGTTGGAGGTGTAAAGTGGCCAGAGGTAACTATGTCCACATATGGTGGACTTGCCCGAAAATTCAAAACTTCTGGTCAGACGTGGCACACGAGATATCGCGTTTAGGGGGCCTGGAAGTGGAATTTACTCTGCCTATTTGCTTAATGTACTGCCCTTTTCGATGCCCTCCTTTAAAAACTCGCTTCTGGCAATTATGTTAACCGCAGCGAGGGCACTGATTCCGTTATATTGGAGGAGGGAATGTGCACCCACCGTCAGGGATTGGGTTCTGAGGGTGGAGGGGGTCAGAGCTCTAAAAGAAGCGCACTACAATAGTTTGAGTAAATATGAGGAATTCTATGCGATCTGCGTCCATGGTCCTCGAACCTTCGCTCAATAACGGTATCAGACAGGTCACCGGTGGGAAACAAGAGGTCTCGTAAGATAATCGACCGGTTATGGTGGGTCAGAGGTGAATTCAGATCCGAGCCTGGGCTGTTTGTCTTGACATACCATTCTGGTACTAGCTTTACTGCTGTTTATTTAAGGATACGATGATCACCTTTTTAGTTCGTTAGAGTTAATTTAGAATTTGTTATTTGTTATATTATAAAATTCCGGCACTGTCTATGACCAAGAGGCACTTTGATTGTATTCTACATTATTGTGACAATATTGTCTCCTATGCGACTTGTATTTTATACTTTGCCAATAAAAATATTTTACACAAAAAAAAAAGAAAAGTGACTCAGTAACGGTAAGGAGCATAGACTACGCATCTCACATCAACCACAAAGACACAGTTTGAATACATAAAAACAAAAATATTTGTATTTGTACATCAAAAGTAGAGTGAAAATTTGTATTGAAGCATGTATAGGGAGCTGGGGACATACACAGTTCAAAGCCTTTACTTTCTAGGGCCTAATTCCAGCACTGCAAAAAAAGGAATGGCTACATTACATAGTTGGTGCTAACGTTAGCACTCACCTGAGTGAGCGTTAACGTTAGCCCAGGTAGCCACCGCATATTACAATCCAAACGCTAAAGTGTTAAGAAACCCATTACCGTTTGGAATCTTGCCCTTTTCAGCGTGAGGTTACTGTACTTTTGCGCTCCCTATAGTTAACATGGGGAGCACAAATTGTTAATCAGCATTAAGATTACAAAGTCCTAACGCTGAGTAACGTCCGGCTGATGTTAGCAAAAAGTTAAAAGTTAACTGGACTTGGTGCTGGTGCAGAATCCGTTAGCACCAACATTAACCCCCCCAAAAAAATTCAGATACTCACCTACTATTCCGCGGTGAGGACCGCGGCTCCGTCCGCCTCCTCTGTCTGGCAGGAGCATGGAGAGACTGGGGGAAAAAGTCCCCCAGTCTCCCACTGCAGTTCACTACGCCGACTCGCGAGATCCGACAGGCCATGTGACCAGCAGAGGAGAAACTCAATGGAATCCTATGGACTCCATCGACTGGATGCACGCGGCAGCGCTTATGGATGCCGCGCTCATCCTGGGGCGTAGTGCCCAATAACAATGCAGGCAGCTATTTAAGCACCTGCATTGTAATATCGTGCTAAAACAGGGGCGGTAGGGGGAAAACTGCAGGCGCAGTTTTTTCTCCCTAGTGTCCCCGTTTTAGCGGGAGGAATGTAATGTAGCCCGGAAATGGTAATAAAAAAGCTATGTTCATGAATTTTATTATCGTATTACTTTTTGCAAGTCTATTCCGAGGTAAGCACTTTGTTATCGCCTAACCTCGGAATGAAGCATAGCACAAAGCAATACTTGCAGCGGAAACCAATGTTGTCTTTTTTTGTTTTGTCGTTATGGGTTGTGGATGTGAAACAATTTAAAAATATTTGAAGTGTGAAATATATATATATATATACATATTATACCTACACACATATATATTAGGGCTGTGAAAATTAACGATTAATTAATCGATTAATCGTTAACATTTTTGATCGATTAAATTTATTTTGAACAGGGGAGCCCATCAGCTCCGGTATCGGACTCTAGGAGACCGAATCCGGAGCTGTACTGGCTTCCTGGGGCCCTGGGCAGCCCTACAGCAGCGTGCGTCACACACAGCGACTGGTGCAGGAAGAAGACGGCAGACTAGAAGGCAGCGGAGGAACGGTGAGTATGGTGCTGCCTGTCTCAGTCCAGCCTCGGATCAAGCCAAACCCCAGCAGGGTCCAGACCCCAGGCACACACCAGACCCTAGACAAGACCCAGGGCCCAGACCCAAAGACCCAGGGCCCAGGCCCAGACCCAAGACCCAGACACAAGACCCAAGACCCAGAACACAAGACCCAGACCCACAGGCCCAGGGCCAAGACTCAAGACCCAGACCTGAGACCCAGGGCCCAAGGGCCAGGGCCCAGGCTCAGGGCCCAGACCCAGGGCCCAGACCCATGACCCAGGGCCCAGACCCAAGGGCCATGGCCCAGACCCAAGGCCCAGACCTAAGGCCCAGACCCAAGGGCCGGACCCAAGACCCAGGCCCAGGGCCCAGACCCAGGGCCAAGACCCAACACCCAAGCAGATCAGCTAAAAGTAGTTGGATCTGTATGTGCATTAGAATTAATCGAAATTAATCGATTTAAAAAAAATTTGATTAATCGAACACAAAAATTTTAATCAGTACTAGCCCTAATATACTTTATATGTATAATTAAAAATGTAAATGGATTTATCAATTCCAACTGAATTTGCTACATTTTTTTACAGATCACTATTATATTAAAGGGACAGTACCGCCGAAACATTAAATGGCATAAAATGGACTCTATGGGTCAATTATCTAAAAAAAATAACTCATAAGGATTGCATTGTGTGGGATGTATGCAACGGACAGCACCAGGGGTATATGAAAGTGTCAAAGCCCACTGTCAGAACTCATTCAGCTGCCATGTCTTATCTTGGGTAGCTTAGAGCACACAATAGACACCCAGCAGCCTTGTCTAAGCATACCCTCCTCTACCCCTTTGCTTCTTCACTACTGTTTTTTTAAAAGTTTTTTTATTAATGGATCAGGTACAGAACAAAGTAACAATGATGGAAACTAGATTGGTGCCTCTAAAACAAAAGTACGCTAATGGCATTGAAAGGTGAAGTGTCAACCTCGCTAAATAAATTAGATAGATTGGAGTAGTTTCTATAAAAACCAAACAAACTCATTGTCCCCAGGTATCTTAGCATGGATAGCTACAGAGCCCCGCGGGGCTGCTATCCTTGGTTCTGAATCAGCACCATGGATAGCTCTGGAGCCCGTTTCGTTCCGTTTAATTTTTTTATTATTTTCAGATCATTTTGCTCCATTTATTTTTAATTTCAGATCAATTTGTTCCGTTTTTTGTTTTGTTTCGGATCATTTAGTTCAGTTTATTGTTTTGTTTCGTTTCGGATCCTTTTGTTAATTTTATTTCCATTGTTTTATCCAAGATCCCCTATGCCATCCACCATCACGATCTCTAATTCCTGTGTCTCCTCTCTCCACAGGTAAGACATTATCACCCATTATTCACAGACACCCACATCTCAACTGATCCCCTACATACTTTTGCTGGTAAGACATTATCACCCATTATTCACAGACACCCACATCTCAACTGATCCCCTGCATACTTTTGCTGGTAAGACATTATCACCCATTATTCACAGACACCCACATCTCAACTGATCCCTGCATACTTTTGCTGGTAAGACATTATCACCCATTATTCACAGACACCCACATCTCAACTGATCCCTGCATACTTTTGCTGGTAAGACATTATCACCCATTATTCACAGACACCCACATCTCAACTGATCCCCTGCATACTTTTGCTGGTAGGACCCCCATCACCCAGTATTCGCAGGCACCCACATTGTAACGTTACCTTGTCTTTTTCTGTTTTTTATTTATTTTTGTTTTTCTCCACCATTTGCTTTGCTAATTAGCATGTGAATCTCCTGCCCTATTGACACAGCCCATCCAGCTTCAGGTGTTTGCATTCAGGCAGTTAAAAAGTAATCAGTCCGCCCTATATAAAATTTAAGAGTGGCTCCACTGAGCCCTGGCTCTTGTGACATTCCCAAGTGGCATCCTAAGTGGACGTTCAGAGTTGATTCCTGGAGTTCAGTGGCATCCTAAGTGGACGTTCAGAGTTGATTCCTGGAGTTCAGTGGCACCCTAAGTGGACGTTCAGAGTTGATTCCTGGAGTTCAGTGGCATCCTAAGTGGACGTTCAGAGTTGATTCCTGGAGTTCAGTGGCACCCTAAGTGGACGTTCAGAGTTGATTCCTGGAGTTGCGGGACTGGAGGAAGGAACTGCAAGGCCCACTTTTTACTCTGGGTAAACGCACATCTATATCATGCTTTCTCTCACGCTTCTACTCTTTACTTCTACCTTTCTCCTTAAATGGAACTCCTGCCCCTCTACCACCGACCCCTACACTATCTGCATCTCTCCCTCCCTCCTCTCGTCCCACATGATGGCCTCACATGAGCTCCTTTGTTTCCTCAGAACATGGTCTCCTTCTAACTCTCGTGCTGCCAATCTCTCCCACAAATCCCATTCCCACCTTCTCTTTCTCACCCTCCTGCTGTTACTCTATGCAGGTGACATATCCTCTAACCCTGGCCCCACAACACATCCAATACTTCCCTCTTATCCTATCTCCATCGCACATAAATCACCTCCCTGCAAGCCCAGCAACCTCATTCCCATAAACCCTCAGCGTCTGTCCTCTTTCTCCTGCGCCCTCTGGAACGCTCGCTCTGTGTGCAACAAACTCACAGCAATCCATGACCTCTTCCTTTCAAACTCCTTCAACCTCTTAGCTTTAACTGAAACCTGGCTAACTCCCTCTGACACGGCCTCAGTTGCTGCTCTCTCACATGGCGGTCTACACTTGAGCCATACCCCCAGACTGGGTGAGAGAAATGGTGGCGGGGTCGGAATCCTGCTCTCTCCCACCTGCACCTACCAGCATCTCGCTCCACCCCCATCCCTCTCCTTCTCCTCCTTCGAGACACACTGCATCCGCCTGTTCTCTCCTCTTGCCCTCAGTCATCTACCGCCCACCGGGACCAACCTCCCAGTTCTTTGACCACTTTGCTACCTGGCTTTCTCACTTCCTGTCTTCTAATCTTCCATGCCTAATTCTCGGGGACTTCAACATTCCCATTGACGATCCTTCCACCCCTGCTGCCTCCAAACTTCTTTCACTCACGTCCTCCCTTGGACTCACACAATCCTCCCTCCTCCCTACCCACCGCGATGGTCACGCTATTGACCTTGTCTTTTCCAACCTCTGCTCCATTTCTGAGTTCAATTGTCGCCCTTTCCCCATCTCTGACCACCACCTTCTCTCTTTCAACCTATCTGGACTTCCTAAACACCCTGCTCCCCCACCCCACACACACACTCGCAGAAATCGACATGCTGTGGACCCCCATCAATTCTCCAACCTACTTCACCACCTCCCTCATACCTCATCCTTCACCTGCCCTAATGCTGCCACTAATCACTACAACACTACTCTTATCTCTGCTCTAGACACTCTTGCTCCTCTTCGACTCTGTAAGGCCCCACGCCGCCAGCTTCAGCCCTGGCACACCCTCCAGACACGCTACCTGCAAAGATGCTCCCGCACTGCAGAGCGTGCCTGGAGGAAATCCCGCTCTGAAGCTGATTTTGTTCATACACCTCCATTTAGCCAAACAATCCTTCTTCTCATCTCTTATATCTACGCTGTCCTCCAACCCTAAATGGCTCTGGTCCACCTTCAACACCCTCCTCTACCCACCTGCACCTCCCCCCTCAGCTGCCTTCAGCGCTCAAGACCTGGCAGACTACTTTCTCAGTAAAACTCTAACTATCAGAAGCAACATCCCAACACAAGATAGTTATCTGCCACCTCCACTCCAGAGGTCCCCTCTGCCACCCTCTGCCTCTTCCTCCCAGCCACTGAGGAGGAAGTCAATTCCATATTGTCCTCCTCACATCTCACCACGTGCCCGCTCGACCCCATTCCCTCACATCTAATTCCTCCCCTCTCCTCCTCCCTCACCCCTGCTCTCACACACATCTTCAACCTATCTCTCTCCACTGGCTCCTTTCCATCCGCCTTCAAACACGCGCTAGTTACCCCTTACTAAAGAAACCATCCCTCGATCCCAACTCTCCATCCAACTACCGCCCTGTATCCCTGCTTCCCTTCACATCAAAACTCTTAGAAAAACTAGTCTTCAACCGCCTCTCCCTCTTCCTGTCCTCCAATTCCCTACTTGACCCCCTGCAATCTGGCTTCCGTCCCCTACACTCAACTGAAACTGCTCTCACCAAAGTCACCAATGACCTCCTAACTGCTAAAAAACACGGCCACTATTCCATTCTCATCCTGCTTGACCTCTCGGCTGCTTTTGACACTGTTGACCACCTCCTCCTTCTACAGACCCTCAACTCTCTGGGTCTCGGTGTCACTGCACTCGCTTGGGTCAACTCCTATTTATCCAACAGGTCCTTCTGTGTGTCCTTTGCTGGTAACTCCTCCTCCTCATTGCCTCTATCTGTTGGTGTACCTCAAGGCTCTGTCCTTGGTCCTCTGCTCTTTTCCATCTACACCTCCTCCCTGGGCAAAATCATCAACAGCTTTGGCTTCAATTACCACCTCTACGCTGATGACACTCAGATCTACCTCTCTACCCCTGATCTCTCTCCCCCTGTCCTTTCAAAAGTCAGTGACTGTTTATCTGGCATCTCCTCCTGGATGGCCTCCCACCACCTAAAGATCAACATGTCAAAGACTGAACTCCAACTTATTCCTCCCTCCAATGCCTCCCCACCTCCTGACTTCTCTATCACGGTGGAGGTATCACCATCTCCCCGTCAAACCAAGTCGCTGTCTTGGAGTTACACTTGACTCTTTCCTTCATCCCCCACATCAAGTCTCTTTCCTCCTCCTGCCGATACCAACTGCGTAATATTTCCAGAATTCGGCCATTCTTACGCTGTCACCACAAAACAACTCATACACGCCCTGGTAATCTCCTGACTCGACTATTGCAATAATCTCTTATCTGGCCTCCCTCTGTCCCGCCTCTCCCCCCTACAATCCATCCTGAACGCCTTACGCCAGGCTAATTCACCTCACCCGCCGCTCTGTCTCTGTCGCTCCCCTCTGCGAGTCCCTTCACTGGCTCCCCATCCACTGCAGAATTAAGTTCAAAATCCTTATCCTTACCTACAAAACCCTCACTAACTCAGCTCCCCACTACCTGTCCTCACTAATCACCAAATACACCCCAGCCCGCTCCCTAAGGTCAACAGTGACCTGCGACTAGCTTCTCCCCGCATCACCTCTTCCCATGATAGACTGCAGGATTTCTCACGCACAGCCCCCACTCTCTGGAACGCTCTCCCTCGTACTGTCAGACTTTCCCCTAACGTCTCTTCCTTCAAACGCTCCCTTAAAACATTCCTATTAGGGAAGCCTACCACCCAACTCACTGACGCAACCATCAATCACTCTCACCTTACAGTCCTCTCCTCCTGTTTCCAACCCCAACCCTCCCAGATTGTGAGTTCCTATGGGAATAGGGCCCTCATCTCCTCCTGTACTGTTTGTCAAATGTGTTCAATGTATTGTAACCCTGTCTATACTGTGCTTATTGTACAGCGCTGCGGAATATGCTGGCGCTTTTTAAATAAAGAATAATAATAATAATTTTGTTTCGGATAATTTCGTTCTGTTTTTTGATTAGTTTCAGATAATTTTGTTCCCTTTTTTTTTTGTTTAGTTTTGATTAGTTCGTTATGTTGCCATAGTTTGTATTTTCAGACCGATTTGTTTATTCGTAGAGAGCCGATTCGTAATCAGAAATGCTTCCGAAATACGAATTCGAAAACTTTTGTCCCTTTTTTGATTCGGAACAAAACGAAATGCACATGTTTAATTCTTTTTAATTATTAATATATTGGTATTATTATTATATATATGATATAATTATAGCTTATGTAAGAACATTCCTGATTTAACCCATTTTAAAATATTTTTTTTTTCAAACTGTAGTATATTTTGTTTCAAAAATGTAAAAAAAAAAAAAATTGAGCGTAGATGTTTTCACCCACAATAAAATTGAATCAATTTTGTGTAATTGAGCATTAGTTGAACTATGTATTTGTTTATTAGGTACTCTATAGGGGTTATTCAGAGAGAGCTGATCTGGCCCCCAAATGGCCCCGAACAGGGAATGTCCCCGTACGGTGCCATTTTCGAGGCCATTTGGCTATTCAGCGAGCAGTAGTTTGCCAAATTTTGGCAAACTGTCAGCAAGTATGGTGCCTGTTCGAAGGCAATGAAATCCCCCAATAGAGAAGCAAAGGTTAATCTATTCGGAGAACACTGAACAGCAGAAAAAAGTTGCCGAATTGCCCTGCTGTTCGGTGTTTTCATTTGGCAGGTTTATTCAGGAGAATCCCATAGGCTTCAATGTTAAAAATATTCCCGTTTTAATCCAATATCTAATAAACCGTTTATTATTTTAATCTGCAGTAAAAAGTCTCTTTATGTATAGATTTTTTTTTAGGATATTTTAGGCATTTTTCAGCAATTTTTTTCCCTTCTTTTAACCCTTTCGCTGCTGAGGCATTTCACGCCTGTGTGCTGAGCTAATTTTTCCTAGTTTCGCTCATCATGTTTAAGAGCGATTTGGAGTCTTAGTTTATTATATGACCCAGACATATTATATATTGTTCTTTCTGGTAGACATGGCAGATTCATAATATATCATTATTATATGTATAAGTCATGTCCTGTCTCTATATTATAACAAAAAATGCAATAAAATTAGAATTTTCAAATATTTACAATGTGTAAAGTGTTTTTTTCACATTTTAACATGCAAGCATTTGCGGTTATATTTTCTATGGGTTGCGCTTGTTAAAAAAATTAGAAATGGGGACTCGTTACATTTTTTTTGGGGCAAAATTACGCGATTTTTAACAAACGCACCCCATACAAAAATCATTAATGCAGCATCATTGTTCACATTATAATTTTTTAAATATTTTTTTATTTATTTTGTATTAACATTTACATGGTCGGGGGCGTGTCCACGGCGCCAACCAAGATGGCCGCTTAGACAGAGAGCACCGCTCGGACCCGCCGAACTAGCGCCTACCGTGACCCGCCAGCACTCTAAATGGGGAAAACGCACCGTGCCACGAGTGCCCAACGTCCCCAGGCACCTACTGGCCAAAATCCGGCTGTCTCACTGCGGGCTTTTTTGGTGCCGCTGACGGCCACCGCGACCACGCGGTCAGAGGGCGCACAAGCCGCACAGGCCCTCTCACCAACGCGATCACCTGACTACCCTACGCCAGACACAGAGGGAACCGCAGGAATGCAGCGCGCTGAGGACGGCCCAGACTGGGCTACACTTTTAGCCAGGTTACCCACAAAAGAGGACTTGAAGGAAGCAAACGCGATCATTATGGCGGAACTGCAGCAGGTCAGAGGAGATTTACAAGGCCTGCACACTAAGATCCACGCAGTGGAAGCTACCTGTGATGCTTTAAATCTACAGCAAACTGCAAACTCCACCAAACTGGACTTACAGACAGAACAACTAAGAGGTATGGCACTCCACATGGAAGATTTAGACAATCGTGGCAGACGTAATAATTTACGGATTCGAGGCCTCCCTGACACGGAAGACTCTCCCACCCAACTTATTCCTACCCTCACTTCCATCTTTAATACTCTACTTGACAGACCGAACTCCACTCCGATTGCTTTTGTGCGCGCCCATCGCGCCTTACGCCCACGTGGGACTGGGCCTCCAAGAGATGTCATTTGTTGTCGGGAAAGCTTTCCCCTTAAAGAAGATCTATTACGGGCCGCGCGCGCCCCCACTCAGATTTCCCATGACGGAGTGGAACTGCAGCTTTTTCTAGACCTATCTCCTGCAACCCTAGCTTTCCGCAGAGCTCTACGCCCTCTCACGAGGAACCTGCAGGCGCAAAAGATAAGATACCGCTGGCACTTTCCCACCGGGCTCCTAGTTTCTACTCCTCAGGGACCATTCCTGGCACGCTCCTCTGCTGATGTGGACACCCTGGTCTCTGATCTTCAACTTCCCCCGGTGGGGCTCTCATGGCCAGACCCAGTGCAATTCTACTCCTCCAACTGCCCCGGCATGGCTTCAGACGCCCTACCGCAAAGACCCGCCAAGACCCATCTTGCCGCTGGACGACACCGGGACTCGACGAACTAACACACTACCCGCTCCTGAGGGTGCATCGGTTCGCACATGCCACCTCTAGATCCGAACTCTACGCTCCTCAATGCACCTGATGGTCCCACCAGCTCCAAAACTGTTCCCACTGGGTATAGCTGGCTCCTGACAAGAATCATGACCGGCCCTTTTACCTGTTCTCGTGGGACACGATGGACTTCGTGGAGAAGTGATCGGACGGGTGACTGGGGCTCCATCTCGTGGACTGGGATTCTGGGACAGGATGCTTTACGTGTCCACAAGGCCCTCACGTCGCTCTGAAGAGCTATTGCACGGGCCCTCGCACAAGGGTACTGCGGCTCTCATACGGGACCTTATACCCCAAATCCTACGCACGCCACCTCTCCTAGCGGTCCCACCAGCTTCCAAACCTGCTCCCGTTGTTTTTAAACAGATTCTTGAAAAGACACCGCGACCCGTTGACAGACCCCCCGTCCCCGCGATACACGATCATCTTCCAGGAGAAGAGTCGCGGCGGGTAACTATGAGTCCGATTTTTCGTTTTCGTTTTGCCTGGGACAATGGGACTTTATCGCTATACATATACATGCATAATTGATTATCACTCAATTACGCAGTTATCCGCCTGACGGATTTTTTCCTTTTCATAGAATGTTTTTCTTAGATCTTTTTCTAGGGTTCATGGCAATTGCACTGTTTTATTAATGTTTTCAGTTTATTGCGCATTTATTTTAGCATTTTAAGTTACATTACACTGGGTCGGAGGAGTTCTCCCTTCTATGTTGGAGCGTACCCGTCTGGTTTGCGAAGTAGTGGTCGACACCTCCCGCATGGTACCTTGTGGACTCGCCTCCCACCCGGAGGACAGGGCGACGCGACGATTGGGAGGGATCCGGGGCGCTCATTGTGACCCCTGGACCTCATACCCAATCTTGCCCACACCTCCTACACTTTGGCCCGAGGTTTCTTTATCCTCGTCCCCCTTTTCTGGGACTTCCCCTCTCTGATTCCCACTTTACTCTCCTCGGCGCTTACCCTTAAGTTCCACCCCCACCCCGGAGACCTCTACTGCAGCTTAACAACACACAACACTTCCACTGCAGGTAAAGAATGGCACCCATAACCCCAGCCCACCTGACACTTTTTTCTATCAACGCCAGAGGCCTCAATACCCCAGAGAAAAGATCCTTTGCTTTACGAGATTTTCACAGAGCCAAGGCCTCCGTAGTGTTCATTCAGGAAACCCACTTTAGAGAGGGGTCTGCACCCAAATTAACTGACGCAAGGTTCCCACTGGGCTTCTCCAGCCACAATACTCTGGCCAAATCCAAAGGTACAACAATACTATTTGCTAAGTCCGTCCCCTTCTGTCATACAGCTACGCTTACAGATGGAGGTGGCCGCTACGTGGTAGTAAAGGGCACGATTTCCGACCGCATGTATACCTTCGCTAACATATATGCACCAAACAAGAGCCAGCATAAATTCTTAGCTCAATTCCTCAACACTAAACGACTTTACAGAGGGCGATCTGGTTTTGGGTGGAGGCATTAACCTCCCCCTGGATCCCCTGCGCGATACGTCATCGGGACGCTCTGCCGTCCCCATACATATCTTGCGCCGTATTGGCTCGCTTCTCCACTCGAACCGACTGGTGGATTGCTGGAGGGCACTTCATCCCGATGACAAAGACTATACCTTTTTCTCCCATCCGGCCCAGACTTATTCCAGACTGGACTATTTTTTTCTTCCCCACTATCACCTACAAGATCTTAATTCTGCAACAATTGGTAACCTAACCTGGTCCGACCACGCACCTATTATGATGACCCTCACATCCCCACTTTTCGGACCGCGGCCCCATCTTGGCGCCTTAATGACTCTCTGCTCGCTGACCCGACCATTATACAGGACTGCACACAGGCTCTAGAGCACTACTTTACAGAAAACACCAACCCAGACCTATTGCCACTGACGATCTGGGAAGCTCACAAATGTGTGGTGAGAGGCTTTTACATCCAGAAAGCAGCAGAGTTTAAAAGACAGAGATCGACCGCCATAACCGAAACGTTAACGCGTATAGCGACGCTAGAGACCTTATACAAAGGTTCCCTTGACCCAGATGACCTGATTGAGCTGACCACGGCGAGACAAGACTTGACCACCCTTTTAACCACTTCAATGCTAAGGACGCGCTCAGCGCGTCCTCAGCATTACCGCTGGTGTGCTGAGGACGCGCTCAGCGCGTCCTCACATTGGGGTCAGCGTTCGGCCGGGTTCCGGCCGATCGCTGGCCCCTCCGGTGCGGGCTGACATCCTGGATGTCAGCCCGGCATCCGGACCAGCAGCCGCCATTATTAGGTGTCATCGCGGGGCGCGATGACACCTAATTCAGGCGCCCCCCCGCATGTGCGGAGGAGGCGCCTGAAAGGGAGGGGGGAAGGTCCTTCGGACCTCTCTCCCTCCCGATCGGCGGCGCACAGGGGCTTAACCCAGCATCATTTGGAAGGGCACAGCCTGCCCTTCCAAATGATGCCTGGCATTAACCCCTGGGAGCTGGATCGCAAATCGGCGCTGAAAAGCGCCGATTCGCGATCCTTCCCGGGAGCTGGCCGACATCTTGGATGTCGGCCAAGCCTCCGGGAACTCCCCCAGAGGACTGGCGTCATCGTGCGCAGCACGATGACGCCAGTCCTACAGTTAACCCCTAACTGCCACCAACTGTGGAGATAGGGAGTTCCAATGAACTCCCTATCTCCCGATCCGTGGCAGCTAGGGGTTAAATTTTGATATCGTTGGATCGGCCAGAGCATGGCCGTTCCAACGATACCAAACATGAAAGTTAAAAATGTTGTAAAAAAAAAAAAAAAAAAAAAAAACACTTTTTTTTCTTTTTTTTGGGTTTGTTAATGCAGCAATATTGTTCCCATTTCAATTATAATGTGAACAATGATGCTGCACTAACGATTTTTGTATGCGGTGCGTTTGTTAAAAATAGTGTCATTTTCCCCAAAAAAAATGTAACAAGACACCATCTCTAATTTTTTTTAACAAGCGCACCCCATACAAAATATAACCGCAATTGCTCGCATGTTAAAATGTGGAAAAAAACACTTTACACGTTGTAAATTATTGAAAATACATATTTTATTGCATTTTTTGTTATAATATACAGACATGACATAACGTATACATATAATAATGACATATTATGAATCTACCGAGTCTGACGGAAAGAACGATATATAATATGTCGGTGTCATATACTAAAATAAGCCTTCAAAACACGTTTAAACATGATGCGCAAAACAGGTAAAAAATGACCTCAGCACAGGGGCGGGAAAAGCCTCAGCAGCGAAAGGGTTAAACTCCTCCTATCATAGACAATGCCAACGCTCCAAAATGTTTTTCTTTGCCCACGGCGACAAGAGCGGACACCTCTTGGCACGCATGCTACAGAAACGGAGGGCCGCCTCCTACATTGCCAAGATCAGAGACTCACATAAAAACCTACATCACCTACCCGGCGACATTCAATCCACCATTCGAGCGTATTACGAATCGCTGTACAATCTACCGGGCCTCCCCCCCGGCCGGGATAGGGCAACTAACAGGACTGATATCCGTGACTATCTGACAACACACCTGAAATGCCGGCTACCACAGTCGACCGCGCGACTCCTTGAGTCCCCCCTCTCGACGGAGGAACTGGCCGGAGCACTGAAATCCTCAAAACTGGTATGCCCGGTGCCGGGTCCGACAGCCTCCCACTAATTATTACAAACGTTTTCTAAAAACACTCTCCCCACATTTCTTATTAGCCTTTAACTCGGTCCCGGAGGGGCACCTCATCCCGCCGCAGACCTTAGCCGCAAACATTACCTTGATACCAAAGACGGGAAAGACACCGACTGTGCGAAAGTTATCGACCCCATTCCCTCCTAAATTGTGACCTCATTATTTGCCAAAATACTCGCGTCCCGACTATTACCCCACATTACTGACCCTCATTCACCCGACCAGATCGGCTTTATTCCTGGCCGGAAGCCAGAGATAATACTGTCACGGAATGGCCCAGCACCCTCAGCCATGGGCGGTGCACAGTGACAGTGGGGCCATGGACACTTAGTAAACCGGGTGCGTGCCACCGCACCTAAGTATGTTTTATTAGATGTGGTTTTACTGATGTGCTGTATTAAGATGTACCTGGTGTGATTGTAACTGTATTAGGTGTAAGAAAACGTTTGTATGTGTTTTTCCCCGTCGCCATTTTGCCATTCCAGCATGGTTACACCAGACAAAGGATCTCCTGGCCCCAAGATGGAGGATACATCAAGCCAGCTGCTTGGAGGCTGCTCCAGACCTCATTTGCCTAATCCCTGGACAATGGGAAGGCTGGAAGGGACCTGGGAGGGAACAGGGGGGCTGGGAGAGGAGCCAATCAGTGCTGGTTGTGTGGGTGGGGGAGTTGGCAATCTGTGTATGTGAAGTTGTATACCTGACTCTGTTGTAAACCCATAAAGTCAGTTCAGCTAGTTCATTCAGCCACGCCTGGTGTTCTTTATTTGGTGAACGTATTCCTGTGATCCAGCGCGGTCTACAGAGCACGGTAGCCAGATCCGAATCGACCACCTGTGCTCTGCATCTCGCATCAGGACAGAGGTGCAGCGTGCGGGCATCGACCGCTGTGAATCCGATTAGACGGCCGCGGCGCATCTGCCGCGCATTTCCCGCGCATCGGTATAGCGGGCGCCATCCGATCGCCGGTAGATCCGAAAAGACGCGCGGACGTCCAACTATAAGATCCGACCAGCTCCCGAGGGGGATTCCGATCCGACCGGCCGTTCGCAGAACGACACATCCGCAACCAAGGTCAGTAGACCAGCTGCTCGGGACGCTGAGTGCCGTGTCGCTCAGTGGTCGGCTGGTCTCACCAGGGGTCCCTTCCAACGCCCGCCAACCCTTTCCAGGGTCACTCCAGGCCGCTCGAGACCCGGGTGCCGTGTCACTCGGTAGTCGGGCCGGCGGTAAGCGCACTAGGGGGAAGCAGATAGGAGCACACCCGCAGGCGGACAACATCCCATTCCGTCATAATACCATTAGAGCCTTAACTCTCACGCAAAGAGCTCAACGCCGGGGGGAGGACCTGCTATTGTTGTCCACAGACGCCGAAAAGGTGTTTTACTGGGTCAACTGGGATTTTTTGTTTGCAACGCTCGAACACATAGGACTCGGGCCACATTTATGTGCCTGGATTCGGGCTCTATACATTAACCCCACGGCCCGCGTCTGCGTTAACGGCATGTACACTGCTCCATTTGGGATTCGGAACGGGACCCGGCAGGGTTGCCCCCTCTCGCCTCTATTATTCACGTTGGCCCTGGAACCCTTCCTTGCAGCGGTGCGGGGTTCCCAAGATGTCCGAGGTCTGAAAGTGGGTCCTACCGAACACAAAGTCGCGGCATACGCAGACGATTTGTTGTTCTTTATTTCCCGCCCGGAGACCACATTGCCTAACGTTCTACAGGCCTCAGCCCTCACTCCACACTTCCCCTTTCAATGGGCCACCTCACGTATCAAATATCTGGGTATATGGGTTACTCAAATCCCAGCCCACATGTATCGGGACAATTTCCTTCCCATCCTGGACACTTTCGCTAATGACCTTGGACAGTCGGACTATCCGCACATCTCTTGGTTGGGGAGGGTCCAAGTACTTAAAAAGAACTTACTACCATGCCTCCTATACTTATTCCAGACAATCCCTGCCCACATCCCCAGTACCTTCTTTCGTGCCCTCCGTTCCCTGACGACCACATACATTTGGCGAGGTAGCCGTCCCGACAAAGTTTTACCTGTTTTAACTCTGCCTAAACTGGAGGGAGTCTGGCGGTCCCAGACTTTCTTCTATACTACAAATCGTGCCATATGGTTAGGGTGGTGGAGTGGGCGAGACTCGGCCAGACAAGGGCCTGGGGAGATTGAGGGGATCGAGGTGGGAGTCTCGGTCTCGGCACTCCCATGGTTACCTAGACGCCATGGACTTCGCCTAACGCGCCACCTGCTATACACCTCGACGTCCTTGCGGATCTGGCATCGGTTGAGACAACCACTGGGCTTTCCTCGGACCCCTCGCCTCTTACCCATTGATACACCATCCTGACTTTTCTCCCGGCCTTAACCCTGGCCTTTCGAGACCTCATTAGCGCACCTATACCATGCATTCATGTTTTTTCCGAATGGTCGCTTTGTCACCCTGGGGGAGCTGATGGGGGGGGTTGTCTCCCTCGCTCTATACCTACCCTTCCAACAGATTCTGAGCTTCATCAAATCTATCCCACAACAGTCCCACCTGAAAAGACCTCTCACTGAGTTTGAAGTACTCTGCTCACGCCAAGGCTTATTGCCACATGGTGTATCCCGCCTTTACTCCCTTCTCATACATGCTTCTAAGATTCAACCCCCCGGATTCATAGGGAGGTGGGAGACGGTGCTGGGAATATGCTTGTCTGAGGAGGACTGGAGCCGCATATGCGACCTCACGCATCACTGCTCTGTCTCCACGAGAATACAGGAGTCAGCCTATAAACTACTTTCTATGTGGTATAGAACCCCGCAGGTTCTTTGCCGAATGTACCCAGAAATTGATGATAAATGTTGGCGCTGCGGTGACTTTCCAGGTTCACTCATACACATATGGTGGGAATGTCCCTTAATACGCCCTTACTGGATAAAGATACACAGACTGTTGGGCCTTTTTTCTTGACCCCCCACCCGACCTTTCGCCAGCATCTATGCTATTGCATCACGTCCCATATTCCAGGCACGCATATAAAAACTCCGTTGGCCTCCGTATCCTTAACACGGCAAAAAGTCTGATCCCCTTGTTCTGGCGACGCACCGAATGCCCCCCTCTCACACTCTGGCTGTCCAGAATGGAAGACTTACACACTACGGAACATCTGTTCTTCACTGCCAATCACATGCTCCCCCGTTACCTGACCATATGGTCCAGATGGCTCTTACTTTCCTCAGGGCCCGATTTTAAAGCGATACTGCTTGACGAGTCTACCGTCCTTCCTATGTAGAGGAGAAGGTGCAGACACTGTTGTGCCCATTCTCCGGTCAACTTAACGCCGATTTTTATGTGGTGCCAACGCTCGCACTTTTACTGCCTTGTGTTCAGCATATACTGTGTCTCCCACCCTCCCTGACCCACTCCTAACTACACACCCTTCCATCCCCTCCCCACCCTTGATACCCCTCTTTACTTCCCCTTCGCATATATTACTGTAAATACGCTATTGGACTGGACTGCGTGCCGAGTCATGTGATATTTCTCGATCATCTGTATTACATTCTTTTCTGCAACAAAATAAACATATATTCACAAAAAAAAACATTTCCATGGTCATGTTTGGTATCGTTGGAAAGGCCATACTCTGGCCGATCCCACAATACCAAACATTAACCCCTGCCACGGATTGGGAGATAGGGGTTCCTATCTCCACCATTGGTGGCAACTAGGGGTTAACTCCAGGGCTGATGTCATCGCGCTATGCATGATGACGCCAGTCATCAGGGGGAGTTCCCGGAAGCTTGGCTGACATCCAAGATGTCGGCCAGCTCCGGGAGAGGATCACGATTCGGCGCTTTTCAGTGCCAAATCGTGATCCGGCACCCAAGGGGTTAAAGCCAGGCACGGTTTGGAAGGGCAGGCTGTGCCCTTCCAAACCGTGCCTGCCTTTAGCCGCTGGACCCCGGCAATCGGGAGGGAGAGAGGTCCGAAGGACCTCCCCCCTCCCTTTCAGGCACCTTCTTTACACTCACGGGGGCGCCTGAAATAGATGTCATTGCGCCGCCGCAGCAATCAGCAATCGGGGCCAGCAATCAGCCGGAACCTCTCAGCAAGTCCATAGCACAGGAGGTGCACTTGGCAGGACACACTGAGCGCGTCCTTAGCAGCCAAGTGGTTAAAAACTTTTTTAAATAGCGTTTTTTTTCTGTAACAGACCTTTCTATTATCATTCATAGGATATTATATGTAAATTCCAGGCATTATCGTTGAGTTTTGTTTTTGCAAACAGCGTTTCAGTTTTAGCACTTTCACACTTTTCTTTTTCTTTACCCGTCCGGCGGCTTGTCAGTTTCTCCTGCAGCTGGTCTGTGCTGTGTTTGCCGGCTCGTTGACTGTTCTCCGGTAGGTTTGTGGCGGATGCCCGGCGGGTTTGCGGCAGCTGGCGACAGGTTTGAGGCGGGTTGGCAGTGGCATTTGGCAGGTACCCTGCAGTGAATGCTGAATGCAGGGTTGGGAACTTTGATTCCTCGAAGTGCAGGGAAGTATGGGGAGCGAGAGATTTTGGTGCGCTCTGAATAACCCCCTATGTCACAACATACATTGTGTTAACGACATCTGAGATCCTTATATTTAAAGGGTCACTACAACCAAGAAATGAAATGTTCTTTTTTTCGTTATTTTATGTCGCTGATATCTTACATGTGCTTTGGTTTTCTCTTGTATGTTTAGTTAAGGAAAAAAAATATTCTATATGTGTCACCGGGTGCATCCATTGTGTGATATTTTATGTTGTAAAACCCTCACAGTATCTTACCTCACTTTTGGTCCACAATGTGCGGCAATGGCCAGAATGAAGTCTATTGGTCGACCGCTGACTCAATTCTTGGTATTGCGTGGGATGTACGGAAAGGACATCACCAGTGGGTACATTAGAAGCCTTTTAAGCTCCCTGTCATATATCATTCAGCTGCCAGCTCTTATCTCAGGTAGCCTGGCGAACAATAGCGTTATCTAAAGATTCCCTCCTCCACCTCGTTAACTAGTAAATATTGTAAATTAAAAGGAACAAGAGCCACAAAGCAAAGCTTTTTGTAAATGTTGCTGCATGGGAAAAATCCAGATACTGGAGATAAAATACCTAATTTTATTTTTCCTTTTAACATGCAATTACTTCAGACCAAGAAAAAAACAGCAGCATTTTTTTTATAATGGGGTTTTATTTAAAATACACAAGTAATCTAGGTACAGTTTATGTAAGTGGTAGTGCCCCTTTAATGGCTCAAGATACTATTGGGACCCAGCTGCAAACAAAGCTTGCGCTGATATTTCCCCTATAGTGGGATTTTGGCATTGTATTGGAATAGGGCCTAGGTGTTAAACCCCATCTATTTCTAGTCCGAAACAAATGAGGAAAAAAAGGTGATAAAACAATTCACGCTGATTTATGGTGTTAATGATATAGAGGTAATGCAACACCAGGATTTAGTAGGAGATCTTTTAATTCCACCCAAATGGACCAGGCAAAGTTTCGACTCTATAGGAGTCTTTTTCAAGCCTCGAAAAAGACGCATATCGGATTGAAACTTTGCCTGGTCCACTTGGGTGGAATAAAAAGATCTCCTACTAAATCCTGGTGTTAAGTTACCTCTATATTGTTTGTTTTTATACCGGATAGATGTTTGTATTATGGTGTTAATGAGGCCGTTCAAAAACTGTTTAAAACATGTCCTGAGTTATTTCTGATAGAACTGAAGTAAATGAAAAGTAGTGACAGATTAGCTTTTATTCATTGATGTTAAGCAATTATGATAACGTATAATACTAATATTTATGTTAAAGGAACACTCTAACAAAAAAATCACCCCCCTGTTTTTTAATCCTAACCTATCCCTATTCCCTTAATAAATAGTTTTTGTTTTTTTGTGTGTGTAACTGTAATACTTACCCTAAAATCCTCTTGTTTCCAGCGGCATTTTTTTATTTTTATACTCACCTCTCTCCTCTTTCGCTCCCGTACTTCTTCTTGCTTCTTGGCTTCTGGTTTACGTGAGAAGCGCGCATGCGCGCCTCTCACATAAGCCAGCCAATCGGCAGGCCTCCTCCCGGCTCCCTCTGAGGATTAGTGTTGCGCGCAAGAGGATGCGCGCAACACTAACCCTCAGAGGGAGCCACCAGCTTCTGCGGTGAGTTGGAGACGTCATCGCGCTGAAAGCGCGATGACGTCTCCTACTCGGCAAAAGTCGGCAGAAGCGGGAAATATGATTCCCGCTCTGCTGACTGACACCTGGGAGGGCGGAGTAAAGTTCTCCGCCTCTCTCATCTGTTTTCAGCATTTACCGCTGAACCGCTGAGCGGAGGGAGGGGGGACAGAGGGCAGGATACTCCGGGCATCATGACCACCTAAGGCTAGGGTCAGAGTGGGGCAGTCGGAACGCGCGTGCAGACGCACTAAATCACGGCGGCAGTAGCAGCACATAACGGCCAATGACGGCCAATATACGCAGTACGTGCGTACGAAAGTGCGCCGACACCACGCAACCAGCAAATGAACGCATTTTTATCAGAACGTGAAACCGCTGCTACTGACGTACAGAGTGCGCTGCGGCCGCATAGCAGCGTGTGTGCGTGATTAGGAGATGTCAGACGCTGCTAGTGTGCGGCCAACATAACGTTCAAACAGCCGGATTTCCCTAGACTTCTTTTTACCCCACCGTCATGAAATACGTCCAGAATTGCGCATCGTCTGACCACTTAAGCGTATTCCGTGAAAAAATGCGTGCGCACGCATCGACGTACATTTTGACGGTGGCCGCAGAAAATGCGCTCATCTGTCCCTAGCCTAAAATAGCTTAGGTGGTCATGTTGCTTAGAGTATCCCTTTAAATATTGTGTATTTAAGATATTTTAACAGAAACCTATCTAGATTCTAGAATACTGTATGTTTTTAAATGCACACAATTGAAAGGATTATGTGTTACAAATATAGATGTGTTCCTAAACAAGCAAACAGGAATTCTCTATAGTCACTGTTTTAAGGAATATATTTCATAAGTTGAGAAAAGGAGAGCTCAATTTTGCTTAAGAAAAATGGAGATCTGTATGCAGATGGTGCAGCATCTCTGTTCTTGATGCTCACAGCAATGAGACAGAATTAAATAAGCTGCAAAGTCTCTGATGACCAGGTCCCACATTGTCCTGTAAACATTTCGTTCCAATTCTGAAGCCTCCCATGTGTTTCTGTATGGGTTGCAAAACTTTCCCATACTGTATTAAGAATTAACTCAGTGAGTTGTTATTATTATTATTAATAATTATTATTAATCGTTATTTATAAAGCGCCAGCATATTCTGCAGCGCAGTACAATGGGCAAAGTATAGCCATGGTTACAATACATTGAACAACATTTCACAAACCAGTACAGGTGGAGATGAGGGCCCTATTCCTGTGGGAACTCACAATCTAGAAGGGTTGGGGTTGGAAACAGAAGGAGAGGACTGCAAGGTGAGAGTGATGGACTGCAAGGTGAGAGTGATGGACTGCAAGGAGAGAGTGATGGACGCTAGGTGAGAGTGATGGACTGCAAGGTGAGAGTGATGGACTGCAAGGTGAGAGTGATGGACTGCTAGGTGAGAGTGATGGACTGGTTGCATCAGTGAGTCGGGTGGTAGGCTTCCCTAAATAGGAATGTTTTAAGGCAGCGTTTGAAGGAAGAGAAACTAGGGGAAAGTCTGAACGTACGTGGGAGAGTGTTCCAGAGAATGGGGACTGCGCATGAGAAATCCTGCAGCCTACAGAGTTACGTGATTTAATGATGGAAATGCTTTTGTTGATGTTAAACATGGGTGCCAAACAAAATCCCTACAACCAGGTTCCCTAATGCCAACATCCCGTATGTCAACTTCCAGACAGAACAAGTGCCGGATGTACCAAGTTCCCTACACAGACAACTCCCTGACTGCCAAAATCCAAAATCCCAGTGGCTAACCATAATCCTAACACCCTAACCCTTAGGGAGTTTGTTTAGGCTTAGGGGGTTATGATTAGGTTTAGGGAGTTAGGGTTAGGGCTAGGTTCAGGGAGTTAGGGTTAGGTTTACGGAGTTAGGGCTAGGGCTAGGTGTAGGGAGAAAGGGATAGGGCTAGGTTTAGGGGGTTAGGGTTAGGTTTAGGGTGTTAGGGTTAGGGCTAGGTTTATGGAGTTAGGATTAGGGCTAGGTTTAGGGGTTAGGGCTAGGTTTAGGGCGTTATGGTTAGGGCTAGGTGTAGGGAAAAGGGTTAGGGCTAAATTTAGGGGTTAGGGTTAGGTTCAGGGAGTTAGGGTTAGGGCTAGGTGTAGGGAGAAAGAGTTAGGGCTAGGTTTAGGGGGTTAGGGTTAGGTTTAGGGAGTTAGGATTAGGGCTAGGTTTAGGGGATAGGGTTATGGCTAAGTTTAGGGAGTTAGGGTTAGGGCTAGGTTTAGGGAGTTAGGGTTAGGGCTAGGTTTAGGGGGTTAGGACTAGGTTTATGGGGTTAGGGTTAGAGCTTGGTTTATGGGGTTAGGGTTAGCCGCTGGGATTTTGGATGTCTGGAAGTTGGCCGTCAGGGAGTTGTCTGTGTAGGGATCTTGATATGTCCACCATTTATTCTGTCTGGAAGATATTTATTTATTTATTTATTTATAAAGGATTTTACCAGGAAGGATACATTGAGACTTCTCTTGTTTTCAAGTATGTCCTGAGTTGGCCGTCAGGATGTTGGCATTAGGTTGGCTTTTGGTTTTAGGGATTTGTAGGGATTTCGACCCAAACTCATTAAACACAATATTGCATTCATAACAAGGAAAATCTGGTTTATTTTTTAGTAATGTCTGGAAATTTGCAAGAAACAAATGTACAATAATCAAAGTTATATGGTTACATAGGCTCAAAACTGACTCAAGATTACCTTGCTGCGATTGAAATGAAAGCTTCAAATTACATTCTTTACTATAGGTAAAACAAATCCCATTTGTACAACCTGGCCAATGGCAACTAACCCACTACACTATATGGACAACAGTATTAGGACACTTCACTGCGGCGTCAAAGCCCGCCTAATGCAGGACGTAATTGTACTTTGTGCTTTAACTGCAGACTGTCAGCTTTAATTTGAGGGTATGTACATCCAACTCAGGTGAACGGTGTAGGACTTACAGCAGTTTGCAGATGTGCCTCCCACTTGTTAAGGGACCAAAAGTAATGGGACAGAATAATAATCATAAATCAAACTTTCCCTTCTTAATACTTAATACTGTTTGTGAGA